>JACXGI010000160.1:106848-152111 GCA_016801175.1 Esox masquinongy | reverse complement strand
GCAGCAATAGCAGCTGTTCTTTTCTTGAAGTTGAGATATGAATACCTGCACAAACCTGTCTGTGGCCCTGGAGCAATGTTTGATAAGCACACACAAACATATGACTGCTCCATTTCATGCAACTTCAGTATGACTCATAGAGCTGCAGACCTGCTGCCATTTTGGTATGCTTAAATGACTCGCAAATCAGGACTGAAAAGTCAGTTAAGGGTTTCAAGGAGAAAAACTCAGAACATGTTCGAGCTGGAAAACATTTTGGAAAGTACAGAGAGGGAACAAGCACACAAACATGAGTCAACCATTCACTGGAATAGGACTGCCTTTGGTATCCAGTAATATACCGTCCCAGGTCCGTGTGGAAGGATCTTGTTTGACTTGACATTTTAATTTTAATTACAAGGTGTGTAGGTAAAGGAACATGTATTTTTTATTAAAGTTAAATGATTCCTCACCCTGAAAGTAGTCTATTGTCCAAGACAAACTGTAATCGATAGTTCACATTTCTTTGAACAGCCAACTCAAATATCAACCACTGGGAGCAAAAAAATCAATGAAAGTAATCAGGGCAGATGAGCATGTTTTTGTAAATATTGAAATAACATATAAGTAACATCAAAATAAATATGGTGTGATGGTGTTTTTTTTTTACATACCCTAATTACTTTCATTAATTTTAAGCTGGCTTAAGTTTTAATGACTATTAAAAAGAAAACTTAACTACTGATTATTGCTTCTCTTGGTTCATAGACTTCTTAAAAGGTGAGGAATCAAACAAGAAGTTGAACATAACTGACATTCTCCATCGAACTAGTAATAAATGTGTATTCACAGATTTCAACGACACTGCCATAAACAATGTAGAGCAGTAGGTGAAGAGCAGCAGAATATAGAGCAGCAGTATATGGAGTAATAGATGTAAAGCAATAGATGTAGAGTTATAGATTACAGAGCGGTAAATATATACATATATATTTACATCTGTTGATGTACAGCAGTTATCAGAGTAGTAGATATACAGCAACAGATACACTGTAGATATATAGTAATAGAAATAGATATAGAGCAGTAGATGTAAAATAGTTAAAATAATGTAAAGCAGTACATAAAGAGCAATAGAAATAGAGCGGAGATACTTACTGAAGAACTTGGAGTTCCTCCTATTTTTTTCCATGGATCTCCAGTTGAAGCTCCCCTCTTCTTCATCATCTGTAAGTAGAATATATTGGTTCCAGGGTGGCCCAGAGACATAATAAAACATAACCAAGTTATGATGCTCTATTATAACGCTCAAAATGTGGCCTATAGTAGAATAGAACAGGTAGAACTGTTGGTTACAGGTTAGTTTGTTTGCTAAACTTCCCTCACTACACTAATCTCTAGTTATTATACTGTAGAATGGATAGAAGCGACCTGATTTTAACCCAGCAGAGTTATTTCGAGAGTCAGGAATTGCCACACCGCCCACACCATCTCTCTTTATCCCGCCCATTTCCCCCTGGGAGTGATGGTGGACGTGTGGCAGTTCCTTGTATGTAAACCTTCTGTCACCAAGTCTATGCAATGATATTATGCTGAAATTTGTCAGATGATGAGGAAATGTGTATAGACACGTTTTGTTAAAGAGTCCAGTTTTGATGAGTTTGGGGTAGTTGACGGGAAACATTTGAAGATGATTTTGGGTTACAGATAATCAAAAACAGATCAAATCACAAAATGTTTCAATGTTCATGTAATTATCTTTAATTTAAAATGTAGGAACTCTTCTGTGTTGCATGTTAAAAGGTAAGGTTTGGTGGACAGAGTTAGATTTTTTTAAATTAGTTAAATATAACATCATAGCATATTCTAAAGCCATGTTATGTGATTTGAGCGGATTTTGTGTTCCTCTATTTCTATTTCTGTCTCACCTGACGTGGGGAATATTCTCGTTCTTCGATCCCTTGCAACTCCTCCTCCTCCTTCTTCATGATCTTCATCTTCTTTTCCTTGTCTTTCGCTTGCCTTGCGGAACCCCTTTCTCCTAAACCGACCACTGACGCCCAAATCGCGGAAGCTACTCTTTTCCTGTCCCTCCCCTATCCTCTCCATTTTCTCTTTTCCCCTCTTCTCCTCTTTCACTTGCGCCTCTTCCTCAGTACCCTCCTCTTTCCTCCTTTCCACCTTCCTCCCTTCCTCTTTAACATCTTTCTTCTCTCTCTCTATGTTTTCCTTCTGAGTGGTGGTTGATTCATCTGGGTTAGTGTTGTATATAAGGCTGGGGCAGCTGCTTGGTTTGTACAGGGTGTTACTCACAGAGAGAAAGAGATCCTCCTCTTTCTGGGCATTTGCTTCTTTCTCTGCATCCGATGTGCGAACCTCATGCCCAACTTCACACGCTTTCTCCGTCTCACCCTCATGGTCTGCCCGCATGTGACTCTCTACCTGTCTGTCTGCACACGCATTAATACCCTCCACCTGCTCCTCTACCTGTCTGTCTGTACACACATCATCCCCCTCCTTCTCCACCTGTCTGTGTGCCGGCGTGTCATCATAAGTAGTGTATGGGGTCATGCCAGCATGAGTGTCTGTGAGTGTGCCATCACCATACATAGTGGTGAAAGCCTCAGCATGCATATCTGCTAGTGTCTCCCCCATACCTGTGGCTTCCTCCCCCTCCCCTGGCTCCTTCATCCAACGCTTCGTCTGCTTCTGACCCGTGGCCTTGACGAGCGACGCTCCTCCCCCCTCTGAAGTCTCCTCCTCCTCTATCTCGCGGGTGACCTCTAGACCTTCCTGTGACCCCGGCTGTGGGTCGTCAAGGGTGGGGACCTCGGAGCGGCCGAGGATCTTGCTCAACACGTTCTTGGCCCACTTGACGTGTGGGGCCTGGGAGAGGCGTCTGGCAGCCTCTGATGTGCCCCAGACCCCGCTGTGGTGCCGTATGGCCACAGCCTCCTCAGAGCTGTTCACCCTGGGGATAGTGTGGTTGGAGGTGGCTGTTGCGGACGTCTCACTCTGCTCTTCCTCTCTACTGTGGCGCGAGGATGGACTTATCTCTGGTTCAGTGGTCCTTGTGGCCGTGGTTTGTGCGTATTCTTTCTGTCTTTCTCTCCACTCTCTGAGGAGTATTTCAGTCAGGGATTTCCTTCGAGTGGACGTGTTGATGTTTGAGTTCTCCTCTTTGACTGTTAGCACTTCTCTGCCCCCTGCCTCTGGGGTCATGTGACTGACGTCCACTACGGAGTCCTCTTCCGTGTCCAGTCTCTCCTCCTTCGGCAAATCTCTCTCTTTTTTCGTCTCTTCCTCTGCCTCTTGACCACCATCTTTTGAAAAGTCCTCGTGAGGGAAACGGGTGATGTCACTGCTGCCACTATGATCATATCCAGGATTTTGATAGGTCCCCTGTGGTTCCATGTCCCCCAGAGCGGCTGTCTGATTGGGGTTGGACCTGGAGAGGGTTTGTCCAATCACACAGAAGACATAGGTTGAGGATATATTTCCCTTTCCCTCACCCTCCCCTGCGGCATCCTGTAGCTGTGTCTGCTCATCAGTTCTTCCTCTCTCGCTTTCATATCTTCTACCTCTACTTCGCTCTAGTTCACTTTCCCAGAATTCCTTGCAGTCCTCAAACTCCTCTTCGCCTCCGCTGGACACAGTAATAAAGCCATCATCTGTGGAAGGCATTCTTTCCATCTCTCCTTCCAGCTCTTTCTCACTGTCTCCCTGGTTGTCTGAGCGTGCGTACCTGTAACGTCCTCCTTCTTCATCTCTGTCCCTCTCCTCTATTTCATCTGTCTCATTTTCTCTCTCTGTCTCATTGTTCGCCGGCCAGGTTTCCTCCGTCTTTTCATCATTATCAGTCTGGTGTCCTTCTTCTCTGCTATCACTCCATCTCCAGGCCTCTATGTTATCCTCTCCATCTACATTTAACTCTATCTCTGTTACCCTCTCTATTTCTCCCTCTGGTCCTTGCTCTATATCTTCTTCTCTTTCAATGGTCCTCCCACTGTCACTCAATATTCTCTGTTTCCCCCCTAAACTTTCCCCTGATTGCTTTCTCTCTGTCTCTACTTCCACAGATGTGTCCTCTCCTCCTTGCTTCTCTTTTTGTTTACCACTGTGTATGTCACTTTCTCTCTCTAGAAAATCATCCTCTAAAGAGTTATGGTTATATCTGCCCCTTTGTGGTTCTAACCACCACTTCCTCTGCTCAGGTTGCTTTGGTATCCTCTCCTCTTCTTGGTCCTCTCCAGCCCTGACTCTGTTAGGTTTCTCTCTTTCACTGTGCTCTCTCTCCTCAGTGTCCACATCCTTTTCTCCCTCTGACCCTTTTTTTTCACAACATTCTCTTTGGTATTTTGTTTCATCCTCGATATCACTGCTCCATTCTCCACTGCTCTGGACTTGTGTCGGAGCCCTTGGGCCTAACTCATTCATCCATCCGCTACTTCTGTCTGCCTCTTCCTCTATATTGGGATCTGTCTCTGTGTCTGCCTCTTGCTTCATATTTGGATCTGTCTCTCTGTCTGCCTCTTGCTTCATATTTGGATCTGCCTCTCTGTCTGCCTCTTGCTCCATAGTGGGATCCGTCTCTCTGTCTGCCTCTTCCTCCATGTTGGGATCTGTCTCTTTGTCTCGCTTCTCCTTACGCCTCTTCTCTTCACTCTCCCTATCAGGGTATCTCTCCCTTTGTCTGATTCTTTCTAGCTCCATTTGCTCCTCTTTATCTCCTTTTACCCTGGGCTGTGTTCCCTCACTCTCTGCCTCTGGGTCCCTTCTGTCTCTTGTTCTGGTCTCTCGCCCCTCCCTCTCTCTCACCCCCTCCCTCTCTCTCACCCCATCCCTCTCTCTCATCCCGTCCCTCTCTCTCACCCCGTCCCTCTCTCTCATCCCATCCCTCTCTCTCACCCCGTCCTTCTCTCTCACCCTGTCCCTCTCTCTCATCCCATCCCTCTCTCTCATCCCATCCCTCTCTCTCACCCCGTCCCTCTCTCTCATCCCATCCCTCTCTCTCACCCAGTCCCTCTCTCTCACCCTGTCCCTCACTCTCATCCCGTCCCTCTCTCTCACCCCGTCCTTCTCTCTCACCCCATCCCTCTCTCTCACCCAGTCCCTCTCTCTTATCCCGTCCCTCTCTCTCACCACAACCCTCTGTTTTTTCCTTTCCATATCTTTGTTTCTCTCCATGTCTCTGTCCCAATCCCTGGCTCTTTGTCTGTCAGCCTCTCTCCCTCCATCCCTATCTTGGTACATCTCCCCCTGTCTCCATCTCTGTCTCTCCCTTTCTTTCTCCCTCACTCTATCCCGGTCTGCACTTCCCTCATTGTCCCCCTCACTTTTGCTATATTTATATTTATCTTCTCGGTTGTCATCCCTCACTCTCTTCCTCCTCTTCTCTTCATCACTGTCTCCCTCGCTTCGAGTTTCCCTCTGGCCCTCTCTACTTCCTTCTCTCCTTCCATCCCTGCCCTCTCTATCCAAATAATTCTGTTTATCCCCATCTTTCCTTTTCGGTAATAAAGTAAATCTATCCTCCCTTTCACCTTGCCTTAGTGTTGGCCTCTCTCTCTCTCTCTCCACATACCTATCTCTTTTGCTCCACAGGTCATTGCCCCCTGAGTCCTTCTCTCTCCTCTCTCTAAAACCTGGCTCAGCTTCCCTCTCCCTCCGTCTCACTCTTTCATCATCCATGGGCCTCCCTCCATTTTTCTCTCCCTCCTCCTTTGCCCTTATCCTTTCCTTCTCTCTCTCCCTCTCTCTGTACCTTAGTAGGTCCCTCTCTGCATCTCTGTACCGCTGTATCTTTGCTGCTCTCTCTCGTTCTCTATCCCGGTCATCGAGCTCTGTTCCCTTTTGTCTCACTAAGAGTTTTGCACCTTCCTTCCCAACATCTTTTGCAAAAAATGGATTTATTCTCTTGTCTCTGTCTTTGATATTGTTTGTCATTCTAGGAAATGTATCTCCTTTCTTTCTTTCCTTTTCTCTGTCTTTGTCCTTCCAGACCTCCAGATTAGAAGTATGTCTTCCATTAATTCGTCTTTCTAACTCTCTCCTTTCTCTCCTTTCCTTGTCCTCCTCTCTTACTCTGAATAAAGGTGCACGATCCTTCTCTCGCATCCACTCTCTTGGTACAGGTTCCATCTCTTTTTCTCTATTTCTAGTTTTGTCCTTCAATCTCTTCATTTCTCTTTCTCTCCTCCATTCTTCCTCTCTTATTCTCTCTCTCTCTGTTTCCAGCCGGTCTATAGTTCCAGGTCTAGGACTAGTTTCGCGGGAGATCCGGCTGATTGGCTGAAGGTTCCGGTCAGAAGTGCTTTGATTGGATGGATTAAATATGTCAATGGGGATCCGAGTGGGGCGTCGTGTCCCCATGGTAACATGCTTTTCAGAGCCTGAAAGATGTTAACATTCTGTCATTAACGTAATTTCAAGTAGTACTGACTGAAGGTAAATGAATGTTCTAAAGCACTGACTGAAGGTAAATGAATGTTGGAATGATTGGTAGCGGTTAGGAACGGTGTTAGTCCCCCAGTAGCCAGGAAGGACTGACGCTGAACAGTGGCTCAGTATCTTCACCAGCCCTGACTAATCACTGTTTAACCAGAAAATGTAAACCTGACAATTATAAAGATGTGCTTTTACCATAGCTAAATTTACAACAGCAGTGTTATAACTGAGAACGATAATGATAAGAATCACAGACAGCAATATGCTTATACAACCAGTTTGAGACACAGGTTGCAACCTTTGGTCAGACTAAACTTAACTAAAAAAGAACCACAAAAGCCAACAATGTAATTCAATACACTCCAACTCAATAGATTACACTACCTGAGTTCACTTAAGTTTGGAGTAGTACACATTTCTACTGTAAACAACAACAGAGGGTAGATCAAAGTGTGGCAAAAACCTGTCAGAAACAGGCCGACAGATTACGTGAAACCTTGGAACACTGATTTTTTTTAACATAACAGAACAAGCCTGAACAGCTCCCATAACATAGATCAACACATCTCACCCTAAAACACACATTTTACACACCATGAACGCATATACACACGTAACAACAACCCACCAGACAAATTAACCGTGAATCAAATATAGAATGAGTTCACAAAGGTATAGAGGAGCTAAAATAAAACAGTATAGAGATCTGAGGGACTTACCTAAGTTAAAGTTGGGGAGCTTTAGTCTCCCTTCTCTCTGTATCACTCACTTCAGAACTGTGAACTAACATGTATTGCGTAACACATGCATTCCTCCCTCCACCCCAGAACTACAACTTCAACTTTAATTCAATCCTGAAAATCCGTCTCTCTGTGTGTTTGTTTTCTACTCATTCTGTTTGTCCCTTCGGTAAAAGAAAGCACATTTTTATGCCTCAACCTCTCCCTCCTGCCTCTTCTCTGTCTCTTTCTGTTTCACCCCTCCTCCCTCTGTCCCCGCTCAAATTCCCAAACAAGTCTGAACAAATTGACACTTATCTTCCCCCTGTTCTTCCCTCTGTCTTGCCTCCACAACCACTGTTAATAATGAACAGAGGTATCGAATGTATCCCACAAATCAATTGGTTCTCTTCCCTCCCACGCTGACGTGATCAGTAACTGTTGTTGACCCCTAAATAAAGCTTTCCAACTAACTCGGCTCTCTCCTGCCCCATTCCTCTCTCAGCAAACACAGGAAGTACACCTCTTGGATGTCTCTCTCTTTACTGTGATTGGTTGTTGCCGGATAGCCGGGTGTGTCTGCATAGCACACTTTACAGTCAGGTAAGGAGAGTAAACAATTGAAGAAGGGGGAGGGGTATAAAGGAGAGGAGTGAGAGCACAGGGAAATTAGCAAGCAAACACGACTTACAGAGGTTTATATCCCAACAAGTAAAGTGGGATGGACTTTGAAAAAAAGGGAAAGCTAGTTCTTAGGAACACAGTAACAGGATTGGGCAATGACAGGAAGAGGGAATTTTTATGTAGGTCATCTGTACACTCAGATCCTATGGGTCTGATTCACACTACAAATACCAATTATTTTAAAAGGATAGAGCATTCCCCATAAGGAATTGCTGGAATGTGTATTATCACTAAAATTTCACTAAAGAATTGATGATTTGGGACCCAACCTAACCTTTAGGCTTTCTGCCACCCCAACTAAATTAAACAGTGATCATCACCAACTAAAGTTTCACTTTGTATTAGTCATAGGTATTTACAGGGAACACAGGGTATAGACCATACCCCTTAATGCTTTCTTTTCACAACAATGAAACAATAATAGATATATAACAGAGAAAATCAAGGAAATAAAAAATAAGGACACTACCAATAAATATAGCAATGTGGATAAAGAAGTGTAATGGCCTTAAAATAGAAACAGTCTCTGGATCTGTAAGGGAGGCGCAGTGTGGCTTGCTGATCTTTTTTAGTCAACTTAAGTAACAGAGCCACAGTGCTAGTTTGCTTATGTTCTCCCTGTTGGCTAATGCTTCGTTGTTGTTTATCAGGCCTCGAAAAGTGGTGTCATCACTAAACTTGATGGGTTTTTTTTCATTTGGCTCCACAGAAATTGTAAGCAACTATCATTTTGTGTCTGTCAGTCTTCCTCAAGCCCCATCACATGATCAAAGACTGGGACAGTGCATTCACACTGAACAAATAAATTACATTGTGTGCTGACTCTTATCCTTGTAAATGTCGGTAGAAAATCGTTAATTTGGTTACAGCAATCGGACAGAGAATCCACCTATAATCTATTGTGGGGGAAAACAAGTTTGGGGTATATAACCAGGGCTGTAGCCAGCAGGAAGAAATGTGGTTATGTTTCATGGGGCCCACGGATTGGCAGGGCCTACTGATTGTGACACTGTCCATGTCGTCTACAAGTGAGGGGACCCAGGATTCTTGACGATGGCCATGTATATAACCATCACCCTACACTAAAGCGTGACAGACAGTGAATGAAAACGTTTGCTGATTCAGGAGCATTTTGCTCATACTTTTTGTCAATACAAGGGTGAGCTTGGTGTGGTGGTTTGGCTGTTATAATCCAAAGTAGCGGGTATAGAAGAAACATTAATTTTGGTCCTGAAGATAACATTTTGTGAGGGTTTGCGGTTCTCTTCTGCATTGTTCCAGTAATCTAGATGTGAGATGACAAGTGTCTGGATTAGGTGCAGAGCCGTGACTCAACAATAGACAAGGACTCTTTTCCCCCATCTTCACTTTGCACCACACAGTCTCCTTTTAATTTGTCTCCCTCTCTGATTGTGTCAATGAACTAAATTACTTATGTATTTTATGACAAAAAATATAGAGCCTGGATTAGGACCTGTGCTGTTTCCTGTGTGACTATAAAAAAAATTATTCATCATAAACTTGAAGGAGCGAGTCACCATCTTGATGTTTGCAGATGTTCATTGTCACACCAAGGTCCTTGCACTCTGGGAAGGTGACATCCTGAAACTGTCAACCATTATGGAGAGGTCTTGACGTGGGCAGGCCTTCACCTAGGAGAAGAGTAGTTCTGTTTTGTTGAAGTTGAGTTTAATATGGTAGGCAGGTGTAGACCTATGTTAAAGCCTTTCTCTGGTTTGGGCGGAGGAGATCGTTCTGAGAGCAATAATGGAATAGTTGGACAGAGACAACACATTTTCATGTTTGGGAAGAAATGAGACATGGAATTCTAGTCTGTGTTGATCATATTGAAGGAACTCTGGCCATTTTGAAGTCATAAGGGACTCAGCCAATGGTCAGGAATGAGCTGACAAGGGAGAAATTAGAAAGTTTCCAGAGATGGTTTGTATTTAAGAAAGAGGGATGAGATAGAGGAAAATGTGGCAAAGAGTTCCTACCTGAGACAGTAGGAAGTGGCATTAGCAGCAGACTGAAAGGAAGACGAGGTAGCAAGGATGGAGTAAAGGGAAGATTGGTCATCAGAAAGATTGATTTCTTCTCCATTTTTGCTTACCTGCACACAACCCTGTTAGTTCTGTGAGTTCACAGTGAATCACTTTGCAAAGACAGCTAGGAGGAAAAGGGACAGTGGGGATGTGGGGAAAGGGGAGATTAGGGTCAAAGAGGCAGAATCAGGAGACACAAGGGAGAAGGTTATAGTGGACAGAGTAATAGGAGAGAGAGAGCAAAGATTACAATGGTGCATGGTGCAGACACTTTGCTCTGCTCTTTAAGTGTTACATTGTTAAACAACACAGATAAGTGAGATCAATATTTTAGCATTTTTTTTAGCTATAATAAGGTGGCATGCATAAACAATTTGTTTTTCAAATCTGTTGAGACTCAAGTCATCTACAAAAACAACAATGCACTGCTCTCTAGACTGGCTGGACAGCTATGTTAGTTTTAGTGACTAGAAACGAAATAATACCTAAGTCAATAGAATTGTGTAAAGTACATGGGTAGTTAAAGAACTTAAAATACTATTAATTTATATTTTATCCATTTCGGAGTCAAAATATTACCATGTTAAAAAATGAATTTTAATTTGGGAGAGGTTGTGTTTTCTAGTTTGAAGTCATGTGAATCTGGTTGCTATGGGAACACACAAGGAGTCCTTGGATGGACAGGGATACCGACAGACAGGTGGGAGGGAGTAGGGTGACATCCAAAATGGTACACAATTTGTTGCTACATAATTTACTGATTTCACAGATGAACCACTTAGATGTTAAGTCGTGTGTAAGATATTTATTTTACCCACTGTTTCGCCATAGGCTTTAAAAAAAATTCAGTTTCACGAGGACTTGTTTTACACACACCAAGGACCCCGCCCGGATAAAACATTACAACGGGGGCGTGTCTTATAGTGGGACGTCTTCTTCCTGTAATATCTCTGCACATGCGTTTGCTTGTTTAGTTTCACTTCCGTGTTTCGCATCTTCACATGATCAAGAAGTAACAGTGGACGTAATCCGTATAACGATTTTACATCGCAAATTGTTCCAATCAAAGTTTATTCAATAGCGGACTTGAACGAACTTTTTTTGTAATAGTACGTGCTCGAAATTGATCACCGGGTTTGAAGTCTGTTGCATTTCCATGAAAACAGGGGATACAGTGTCCCAATTAGATAGGTTAGCTTGCTAGCTTCTTCAACCTACACTCTTCCTTGGCTACATTGTGAATTAATGGTTAGCCGGCCACACATTCATTTCTGTCAGATAAGAATGAAGGTATGTTTAAAAGTTTTTAGCTCTACGTGAGCGGAGGTGAGGGCTGTGTTGAGAATACATAACGTTCGAAAATGTTTCGAAAAGTTTTGGATGACAGCTGTTCAGTTAGTTACTGCTGACCGTAACATGTTCATGTCCTACCAAACTCTTTTGTCTTCTGCTCAACAGATGTTATGTTCGACAGTTTTGCCTTAACTGCTCCCGCAACTATTCAGTCTCCCGAATGTACCCTACATAGGTCAGGATTGTTCAAGTCAAGATGGCGGGATAGTTTCATTTCCTCCTGCAACCAGCAGAAATATTGTTAGCGGCTTTGCCGCATCATCTTACTGTCAGAGCTGTGTGGTTCTGTAGCCAAGCTTGTGTTAGACATACCAAAAAGGCAACTTTGGCTCATGAGATATATCTCCCATCTCTTTGGAATCACAATGGTACTTTGACAAAATACTGTAACAACATGTATTATTTCTTCCAGTAGGCCTAATAAACAGCACTACAATGTACTGCTTTTTCATCAAGAAGTGTCTATCAGTTCTGCAGTGAAATAGACCAGTATTGTTTTCAAAGTCTAGCATTTAAATTGTATACTATTTTCCCCAGGTGTGCATATCCATCCAACGCACAGCTATGCCTGTGTCTGTATTAGTTCTGGCTGTTCAGCTGGTGCTTTTGGTCTGTGGAGGCCAGGCCAGTGACAACGTCAAGAGGTGTAAGCTGTTCTCTGAGTCCACCACAGAAGTGAAAGCCCTCAGTCTTTTAGAACCGCTCACTAACAAGAGGTAAGAACTGAGTGTTTTGCTATTTGGTTGTTAGAAATAGAAAGTTCATGAATACCAAAGGTCAGTGACTATGTTTACCATAAAACATTTAAACAGTTATGGATCTGTATGCTTAAGACACCAAAATGGTTATGTTGTTAAACCCTGAGCAACTGTACATCAGCAGCAAAGTAAGACTCTAGGCACCCTGGCATTTGTTGGTTGGGGAGATGAAATTATCATTTTTGACCTGTCACAGTAAATAGCATTGCATTATAGTATTAAAATGTTACTTGATCAGCAGTCAGGACTCTCTTGGAAACTCCCTCAAGCAAGAGTGTTAATTTGAGTCTTCTTCATCTGTGTCACATGTATCACGTTACATCATAGTATTTTTTTTTTTACTGGATTCCTCACAGTTTTTCAGTGGCCGTAAAAAATGACAAAGAGAGCTACACCTATCGTTTCCAAGTGTGTGGGGACGCTGGTAAAACCGCAGGAGCTGGGCTCGTTCAGATCGACCAGACCACGAAAGAAATTGAGACTGTGATTGGCTTGTACACTGTAACACAGGCTATTGGAGGAAGTAAGCAGTACTAGGCTTTCATCTTTTACTTTGAAAAAGTAATGTGGTGGGTAAGTCCGGTCTTGAACGACCATTTAGTGATGATCTATCTGTCTACCCCTCCTTTGTTACCCGGCTCCCCTGCAGGTGACTGGGTGATGCTGATCTACAGGAACGGGACAAAGTATGATGGCCACTGTTCCAAGGAGATGAGGAAGGCCATCATCATGATCTCCTGCAACAGAAAAGTTGACATGGTGAGAGGGGAGGATTTGGGACATATGACCTGAGGGGTGTACTACGAGCTAGCGAGATAACTGGCTTATCGAAGTAACTTCAGGAGTAACTTGGTGACGTCGGGTGTATCTTCCCGATTAACTCGTACTACGAAAGGAGAATATGTTTTACCCGAGGTATGCTGTCGTGGCAATTTACGCTGCAACTGTAAACTGCTCCGAGCAGGTTATCTTCCTGGTTAACTCAATGTTACCCAACTTAAGCACCGCCCTTCCGCCCACAAAAAGGCTGGCACATTTGGAAGACCATATAGACATTGTCGCATGGATTGTGAGAGGCTCACGCCGAAGGGCAAGGGTGTTTAGAGACCGTGTATCTCCACTAGTTTACCCCGATGATGTTGTCTAATACAGGTTTCGATTCTCATCTGAGGGAATTCCGTATCTTTGCCGACTTCTAGGGCCAGACATCTCCAATGCCACTCGCCGGAGTAATTCCCTCACTGTTGAACAGACAAGTGTGCTTTGCGATATTTTGCCAGCGGACATTTCATGTATTCCATCGGTGATGCTGAACATCTGAGCAAGAATACTGTATGCCATGCAGTTCGCAAGTTGGTAGCTCTCACTAAACTGCTTGATGCATTTGTTGTGTCCGCTTGCCATTTAAGCGTTCTTAAGATCAAGTATGCTTTTTATGCGATTGCAAGAAATTAGCAAAAAATACTTGGTCTATTTTTAATATGCACACGCTGGGCCTAGGCTATATACAGAACACATTGTTTCCATACGAATCCCGAGGGTGATTGGTGTGATTGACTGTATGCACATCCCCATTAGAACGCCCCTGGGAGAACATGAGGGGATTATGCGGATAGGAAGTCATTTCACAGTATTAATGTTCAGATATTTGATGATTAACTTCATACAGGTTGCCCTACAATCTAGGTGCTTTATGGAGTAGATCTTAAATTATTAACAGTGAGTAATGGATCAATTACAGAGATGTAGGCCATAATGATTGAATTATCTTAATTGTTTAAGTGTATTTTACTTATCCTTACATCTCATACTACAAATCAAAGAAGAGTCTATAAGACAAAATAGAGAACATATGACATGAACACTGCTCTTACGAATTTACTCTGTCGACAATGTGCTGCCAACAAGCCTCCCTGGTTTTGTTGGCCGCCACGGTGTGAGATTTAGCCGTTAACCATTTAACCGTTTTGACCCTCAGCGAGGGAGTTAACCCTGTTTTCTCATCATGGCACTTCTCCAGTTCTGCGTGGTCGAGTCAAATGCGCAAGCCGAATCTTGAATATACTCCGCACCCTCGCTTCCCTTCTTAATACCGCTCTTATTTTCTTAGTTTTACTAAACCTTCCTGTTTTCTCTCTGTCAGGGTGAGCTGAGGGTGGTGCTGGAGGACAGAGACAAGGAGAGGGACTGTTTCTATCTGTTTGAGCTGGACTCCAGTGCAGTCTGTCCTGCTCTGCCTTCCCAGCTCAGCGCAGGCTCCGTAATACTCATCATGTGAGTGCCAAGATTACACACACTTGTCAGTACAAACATTTTCAGTCACACATTTTTATTGCAGCATCGGTCAGCAACAAACACTGTCCACTACAGTCTCTCCACACACACACACACACACACACACACACACACACACACTACCCTATTAAATGGACAAGTCATTCAGTCGCAACAATTGAAGCTACCAGATCAAGAAAAAAAATGGCATAAAATGAATGGTCATATTTACAGAATGGTATTAGTTATGATGAGGGCCTCTAATTCCCTTTGTGCCAAGAACTGAATAATTATCACTATGAATGTTTTTGCTGGTTCCCAACTGGCCTTTGTTCATCAATTCCCCTCTGTCCAGTGGGTTTGTCCTCTTGTCATTGTATCTCATCGGTGGATTCCTCTACCAGAGGTTGGTTGTTGGGGCCAAAGGCGTAGAGCAGTTCCCCAACTATGTCTTCTGGACACAGGTTGGCAACCTGGCAGCGGTGAGTGTTGGAAGGGATCATATATCTCTCTGACCCACTTCCAAGTCCTAGCCTCAACAAGTGTCTGTTGGATGAGGGTAAATGGGTGGATTTGGGATTCAGTGTCTGTTGGATGAAGGTAAATGGGTGGATTTGGGATTCAGTGTGTTGGATGAGGGTAAATGGGTGGATTTGGGATTCAGTGTGTTGGATGAAGGTAAATGGGTGGATTTGGGATTCAGTGTGTTGGATGAGGGTAAATGGGTGGATTTGGGATTCAGTGTGTGTTGGATGAGGGTAAATGGGTGGATTTGGGATTCAGTGTGTTGGATGAGGGTAAATGGGTGGATTGGGATTCAGTGTCTGTGCTGAGTACCATTAGTGTAGTATGTATTACTTCAGGGCACAAGTGTTCTTTGATGGCTTGGTCGGTCCTAACTCTCATCTTCTCTCAGGACGGATGTAATTTTGTGTGTCGGACACGGGGCCCCGAAGAGGAACCACCCACATACAGTGGCGTGTCCACAGAGCCGGAGGAGGAGCCAGAAGAGCGTGACGACCACTTGCTTCCCATGTGATCTGATGTCACTAGTGGGAGGGGTTATCCAAAATGGGATTCTGTTGGCACTTTGGTTACATATTGCCCTTAGAAACAGATCTAGGATCATCACTTAATCTTTCCAAATCTTTCAAAAACCGTAACTGTTTTGGGAGAACCATAAAATATCCCATCATTCAGTGTCTTGGGGCAATTTTATCCTACTTGCTTTTGACCGATTCAGGGACTACTTTAGAGTTGGGCACACACACAAGCCTAATGCAGAAGCCTTATGGAAGGCTTAGAGATCTGCAATATCTCGGATTCCCAAGCAAATGTGTCATTATATTACAATCTAATTATATTAATAAAGGCAATAAAAGATTGTATGCAGGTTTTTATCGCCACCTGTAAATAAATACTTTATTTAGAGGTGGCAACCAAAACCTGGACACACTGTTTTGCCTTTCAACAACTCAAGTGCCCACGTCTGGATGGAGTTATATCTAAAAAAAAAAAAAAAAAAAAAAATACATGGAAACTTCTCTTCCATCTGGTTGACTTGGCACAACAGAAGAGGAAGGTACAGACAGGCTTCCTAGATGACTGAAATGATGTTAGTGCTGACACAATGCAACCATAAGAACAGTTTGTGACATGACTCTGTTCCAGTCAGTAATGGATGGCTGTGTTCTGACTCATAGGTCATACTTTAAAAGAAGGTCTGCTTATGCACTGCACAGAAACATAGTGATATGTAACATTACAGTAGGAAACACAGACAGGCTGGTTGTTCAAGTTGTATATACTGACTGGTCCTTGTAATAAATGGTTTATCCCATTAATACTGTTGTGTATATATATATATATATATAATAACTATGGAATAAATGAAGACTAAGAGAATAAATAACGGACCTTTAAATAAAGTTGAACCTCCATACACATACAGCACACAGCCATTTAAGCAGACGCACAGCTAGATACAAACATTTACTCTGGGTTGCTTTGTAGATTAGAGTGATGTGACTGGACCTTGACGAAAATGTACTTATGACCTGTTACATAGTTTCTTTGGCAATGTTTTAAGGGTTGGGTTGGGACCAGTTGCATTTCAATTCAGTATGTTCCACTTTCATTGGGAAACATACTAAATTCCTGTTTCAGTTCACTGAAATGAAATGGCATTGACACCAGCCCCAGTACTGAGTGGTGGCCTACTGTTTATGATACCGAGTACATTGATGATGATTTTGTAATATAATGCTGTGTTCGAACTGGTCTTTAGTTTGTTACAGCAGGCACCTGGAATTCCAACAGTAAAGTGGAGGAATTAAAGTCATTTATATAATCATCCATACAAAAATACAAATTGATTATGCGCTATTTGTGAAGTGTGGGTGAATATGTTTTAGTTTTTTTATTTTATTTTTTTTAGTCTTTGTGGTGTACTTAAAATATTTGTTACCATGGATCTCAACAGCAAGACTGCAGTAGTACCAACGCATCTTGCATACAGACACACAACCACATAGTAAAACGCACTCCAAAGACTTCAGTCAGATGTCAAGAAACCGGGTCTGTGTCAAACTAAGTTCCCTACGTGTTTGTTCCTCAAAAAGAGGGAAGAGTAAAAGAGAATTTATCTTTTTTGCTTTTGAAATAAAAATAAATTCCAATCCAATAAATGTTTTGTTGCAGTTCTGAATCAGTTGTGTGTATAACACTGTTGTGATTGTGGGTGTGCAAAGGCAATTACATTAACTTAGGAACACAATGTAAAACGTACTATTTGTATGTCTTCATGATTAATTTAATCACTGTTGTTACTGTCATGGTTCTTACCCAATACAGCTGATTATACTACATAATTAGTAATCAAAAAGTCTTAAAATTATCTACCTTTTATTTTCTTTGATAGATGTGCAAATAGTCAAATTACAGTCAGCAATGCCTGAATTGTCATTTGAAGTATAGGTAACACAGGTGAGAAATATGCAGTGCA
Organism: Esox masquinongy; assembly: GCA_016801175.1. Lineage (NCBI taxonomy): Eukaryota > Metazoa > Chordata > Actinopteri > Esociformes > Esocidae > Esox > Esox masquinongy. Next base: position 134,848 of record JACXGI010000160.1, on the reverse strand, counting down.
CATCTCTCTTACCAAAAACCTTTTACTAATCATTTGTTCCGCTGATATATGGTGACTGTATAGAAAGTATGGTCATTTTTAAATGGTGCCAAAAGAAGCTTACTGACCCAGTAAATATGAATGGCACTGCAGTATCTATCAAACTTATAAAAGTCCCTGCTTTGGAGGTTGACATTCTCTCAGGAAGATTAGGTTGAGAAGGGCTAAATAGCGAGCCAGCACCTCAGTCTGGCAGTAAATCCTCAATTCTTCTATCTCACACTGGATAGAGGGCTCCATGTCTAGGTAACTCCAGTAGATGTCCCTGGGAGGGTTCCCTCCTTGGTGGTAGTGTCTCACAATCATAACTGCCCTTTTCACCTGAGAATCTCTTTGATTCTTCAGAATGTACATGTAGGTCTGAACCTGATAGCTATACTGGTGCATTTTGATTATTACAGCTTGCCTACTGTTGGGAGTCTTAGTGAACAGTTTCCCAACCATGTCACCTGTAGTGCTTTTGCATTCGATTATCATCTGCTCGCATTTCTTGTCAGTAGCCTTTCCTTTTTTCTTGAAATTATTTGTCTGCATTTGGGCTAGAAAGTCCAACCTACCTCTGAGGAATCCATACTCCACCATGTTTCCTTTGGTGTATAATGTTGTTCTGGTCCCACATGTCTTGCTATCTCGATGCTCATGAAAGAACTTGAGCATTTCCAACTCGTCTGCTTCATTCTGGTTGAACATACCAAACCTCTGAGGCCCGGGTGAACATCCTTTCCCCCATAACCCTGATTCATCACAATACTCTCTGCTCTCAATGTCTCTCACATTCACTTTTGTTCCTTCAGTCACTATCGGAGACACCTCCCCTACCTCCAACTTAGCCCAGCTCCTGGTGGTTGCAGTGGCATACATTGACGGTGTTGAGACGGCTGTATCACTGATGTACCCATCCCTCAGCCTAAACCCTCTGCCTGTGTGGGTTTTGTTTCCACTCCAATTTTTCCTACTCTGTGTTTCATCATCCTCCTTGTCAAAAAAGAGGAGATTTGTGATTTGAAGGACATCGCCTTTCCTTTTCATGGCAAGAAAGTCTTTCACCTCCCGGCAGCCCAGTCGAGGAATGACTTTGAACCGAATACGGAAGTGTTCCAATTCTCTGAGGATGGCCTTGGCATCCTGGATGCTGCTCTCCATGTTAGCCAGCTTGATTACGTCTGGGTTTAGGACACCCGCGGGGAGTTGGATGCTCAGTAGTTTAATCAGCTGTAGGTAGTCCTGCTGGGTTAGATGTGAGTCTTCAGGTCCTCGGCCAACCACAGCGATGCGTCCTCCTTTTACAGCTCCTCTCTGTTCTACCTTAGCCCCGCCCCCTTTTTCCAATCCAGTATCTTCTCCACCTGTTATACTCAAATCTCCATCCCCTCTCCCATGTCTTCCATCCAGCTTCCGGTTCCCTCTTCTTGCTGTCTTTACCTTCTGTTTTACTGGTTCCACTACTCCCTGGCCTTGACCTGCTCTATTTGCAGTCACCCCTATTCCTCTCCTTCCTGTATTTTTTCTTCCTGGTCCTTCAGGCCTTGCATTGAGTTCTTCATCTCCTATCACTTCTTTCTTTCCATTTTCTCTAACCTGAACCTTTCCATTAGTTCCTTCAACATTCACAACGCTTATGACTGATTTAATTATAAGGTCTGTGCTTCCACCTTCAACTTCATTGACTCTGTATCCATTGTCTGCACTATCCCCCCTTGCTGTTCTTCCCCTTAACTTAACTGGCGCTTGTAATTTCCACTCTCTTTTGCTGCTACCTCCTTTGCTCTCTTTATCGTGCTTTTTTACTAATTTGTTTCCCATTGTACCTCATCTGCCAAAACTACAATCTCATGCAAATCATATTTGCTATAGCGAAGGTCTGCTTCAGTCTTGACAAAAAGGCTAAGTGTTCAGTCTGAGACACTGTGGTAGACCGTCAATCATAATTTTTCTGAAATTAAGGTTGCCGACTCCACCGTCAGTTTCCTTTGAGTTTATGTGTGCCACACTTTGACCAGACAAACCTGACAAAACAGAGAAAGGAATTATTTGTCTTTCTAACATGAACAATAATCTATACATACAAAGTAAACATATATTCTAAAACAGTATTTTTCCACAGCATTTAAATGCACCTCTTTATTGCTAAGAGTATCAATGATTCTATAGTGATTCAAGACAGTTGTGCTTACCGTAATTTTCAAGCAGTCTTCAATCAAGTTTGTTAATCCCTTTATTTTGGTCCATTGTTGAGTAATGGTAGAAATTCAGAAATGTAAAAGTTGTCGAGTAGAACCAACACTGTTGCGAGGGTCACCAACAGTATAGCTCTTTATTGACGGCTGATTTTGGCTGCATCCCCGCCTTAGTTTCACTTCCATGTGTGTATGTCATACTGAACTGGATTAACATGTTTAGTATCAGGGCACCTCCCTTTTTCTCTGTCATATCTATCAGTATAATTGTTTTAAGTTGTGTTTACAGGTTTCAGTCTCTAGCTTTCGTTCATTCAATTAGAAAAAAAACTCTGTTTTATTTTAATAAAACAAAGTGTAGTATAGTATGTGATATTCTACTTGGCTGATATAAGGGAAAAATAGAATTCAGTTGTCTACTGTGATGATTGCAGGGGTAAATGCTGTTTCAACTCATTTAGGAACTTCATGATTAGTGGATAATGGGAGCTTGACTGGGGCTAGAACACAAATGAGTGCTGTTGCCATGGCCACATTATACAATAAAATTGCAGTTACACTGTTGTTGAAATGTGCAAAGTTATCGCTGATCCATTCTCCTGGGAATGTTTCACAAAGCAGATTCGGCAATCCAGATCAGGTTCTGAAAATTCATTGGGAGAAGTGAACATTTCTTATTTCATCTAGTTTCTTAATCAAAAGGCACTTATAATTTTGAGCCAGTGATAGCATTAGTACAACTGTCTGAAAGTGAAAGAACTATGGAAGGTTAACATCGTAGCCTCATGCTAAATAAAAATGGCTCTCCCCTGACTTCTGGTTGCATTAATTTTGTTCATGGATCAAAAATGGACAGAATCTAACACAAGACACAACAGTTAGACCAGAAGGCATGTGCCTGCACACTAGATCAGGTAGTTGACATTCATATGCCATCACCCACAAGTGTAATCTGGAATTTCAATACAAAATGCAGTTTCTGAACCTCTCTTTATATTCATGCTGTGTAATGTAAGTGGTTTTCTGTGGAGTAGGGACTAAGACAGGGGTAACTTGCTTCTCCTCGTAATTCTGCAATACCATTGATTCAATCATGACCAAAACTACATAATACAAATTCTATGGTTGAAAAACGACATAATACAAATTCCCAGTATCCCTCATGTTACTGAGTCATGTCTACTCTGATACTACCGGGTTGCACATTCATGCATTCATTAACTACTAGATTCATGCATGGTGTTGTCTGAATTAACAAAATGTCACACATACTGCAGCTTAGTTTATTTGAATGTCAGTGCAAACAAAAAGGATCATTGTTAATGGTTTCGAAAAGGGAATGTCTTCTGAAATTTGTGAAGTGTTGTGAAGTGTTGAGTGGCATTTTGGACTGGCAATCATGTGCGATACATCATTTAGAACCTTGTGAAAAAAACATTCATACCTCTCTTGCACCAAATAACCAACCTTCAGGAAACTTGATATGCAGCAAATGGAGAAATATTGCTCTTTTATATATTTTTCTGATTGGTACCTAAAATGAAACCACACTTTTGATCAAAAAACTTTGGCCATCATTAAATTGTATTTGACATTAAAATTTGGTGCAAATGTTGAAAACATTATCAAGACTCAACTTACAGTGAGGGAAAAAAATATTTGATCCTGTGCTGATTTTGTACGTTTGCCCACTGACAAAGAAATGATCAGTCTATAATTTTAATGGTAGGTTTATTTGAACAGTCAGAGACAGAATAACAACAAAAGAATCCAGAAAAACGCATGTCAAAAATGTTATAAATTGATTTGCATTTTAATGAGTGAAATAAGTATTCAACCCCTCTGCAAAACATGACTTAGTACTTGGTGGCAAAACCCTTGTTGGCAATCACAGAGGTCAGACGTTTCTCATAGTTGGCCACCAGGTTTGCACACGTTACGCATGCAGGTACCCTGTATGTGCGTTTGTGGTTTTCCCCTCCTGCCATTTCCCCAGGTGTCTCTCATGTTCCTGATTGTGCTCGTTGGTGTTTCCCACCTGGCAGTCATGAGTGCATCGCCTGACTGCTGAGGTGGACCAAACAGTGGACACCCCTCCTAATTGCACAACCTGTTCCGTTTTCCTGTACCCAATCACATCACACATCCCTGGTTTAAAAACCCAGTCAGTTGGTTCTTCCAGAGAGACTCTTGATTTACTCCACATGGACACAGACACTCTTGAGATACATACCTTTTTTGATAGACAGACACTTTGTTCATACATACATCACCTAGTTTAGCACATACATCTCACTTTGTCCTGTTTCATGTGAGTATGTATTGCTGTGGTGTTTTGTTTGGTGTTGTCTAGTCAATTGTTTGCTGTGTGCTGTTTAGTCCTTGTTCGACCTGTGTGTTTTTGTTTATCCCTGGGAAAAGGTTTGTTTTTAGCAAGTCGCCCTTGGGCATACACAACCCGTAGGAAAACTGTCTAAAAACGCTAGTTAGAACTGAGCGGACCACCCACTGTATTTTTGTATTGGTTAGTAGTCAGCTAAGCGGTTCTTCAGGCAGGCAAGTTCAGTTTAGGGGTGTTTTGACTATATTATTTCACTTCTTGGGTTCAGCTCAGCTCCTTTTCCTTACCCCCTTTACTGTGTGTTTATAATACACGTTTTATGTTTGACGGTAGCTTTGGTTGTCTGTGTCGTTTTGTTCTCACTGTTCATTTACACTACACAAATTTGCATGAGTTTTATGTCACAGGTCTCTGTACCATCCACCCTAGACTGCTAGAGTCACAGGGTTTGTAACAACACATCTCAGGAGGGATTTTGTCCCACTTCTCTTTGTAGCTCTTCTCCAAGTCATTAAGGTTTCCAGGCTGATGTTGGGCAACTCAAACCTTTAGCTCGCTCCACAGAATTTCTATGGGATTAAGGGCTGGAGACTGGTTAGGCCACTCCAGGACCCTAATGTGCTTCTTCTTGAGCCACTCCTTTGTTGCCTTGGCTGTGTGTTTTGGGTCATTGTCATGCTGGAATACCCATCCACGACCCATTTTCATTGCCCTGGCTGAGAGGAGGTTCTCACCCAAGATTTGACGGGACGGGGACATGTACATCGTCCCTTTGATGCGGTGAAGTTGTCCTGTCCCTTTAGCAGAAAAACACCCCCAAAGCATAATGTTTCCACCTCCATGTTTGACGGTGGAGATGGTGTTCATGGAGTCATAGGCAGCATTCCACCTCCTCCAAACACGGCGAGTTGAGTTGATGCCAAAGAGCTCGATTTTGGTCTCATCTGACCACAACACTTTCACCCAGTTCTCCTCTGAATCATTCAGACGTTCATTGGCAAACTTCAGACGGGCCTGTACATGTGCTTTCTTGAACAGGGGGGACCTTGCGGGCGCTGCAGGATTTCAGTCCTTCACGGTGTAGTGTTACCAATTGTTTTCTTGGTGACTAAGGTCCCAGCTGCCTTGAGATCATTGACAAGATCCCCAGACCAAGGGAGATTGACAGTTCTTTTGTGTTTCTTCCATTTGCAAATAATCGCACCAACTGTTGTCACTTTCTCACCAAGCTGCTTGGCGATGGTCTTGTAGCCCATTCCAGCCTTGTGTAGGTCTACAATCTTGTCCCTGACATTGTTGGACAGCTCTTTGGTCTTGGCCATGGTGGAGGGTTTGGAATCTGATTGATTGATTGCTTCTGTGGACAGGTGTCTTTTATACAGGTAACAAGATGAGATTAGAAGCACTCCCTTTAGGACTGTGCCCCTAATCTCAGCTCGTTACCTGTATAAAAGGCACCTGGGAGCCAGAAATCTACTCATTTCACTCATTAAAATGCTAATCAATTTATAATTTTTGACATGTGTTTTTCTAGATTTTTGTTGTTGTTATTCTGTCTCTCACTGTTCAAATAAACCTACCATTAAAATTGTAGACTGATCATTTCTTTGCCAGTGGGCAAATGTACAAAATCAGCAGGGGATCAAATACATTTTTCCCTCACTGTATGCAAGAACCTTCATATTGATCACACAGTGGGGCTATAACAGGCACATGTTAACTCTTAATCTCTTTAACTCAATGTGTTGAAATTTGGTACACATGCTTAGGGATATTTTATGAAAAATAAAAAGTGCAAGTATTGTATGGAAAATATATTTGGGTATGGAATTTGTTTGAGCATTTTATTGTGTATGGATATTGATTTGGTTGTTTATATAGAAATGTCCCTTTAATTTTGATGCAATTTCTCATACACCCTGATACGATTTTGACCAAAATGTGATTACTTGAGCGTTTCCTCGCAATGGATTATTTAATTTCATGTTTAGCTTTATCTAATGAACGTTGATTCATATTTCAAAGCACTTGGGCTACATTTCTGTTTAAATGTCTGGCCATGTTCAAAAGAATCAAAACGATTGCAGGCAAGTACCAAATGACTGATTTATAAATCAAATTGCTTAATGAATAATGACTCATTGTAATTTGTAGATCAGTCAGTCAGGCACATTTTCCAGTGATGAATTGTCAATTTGATTCTCTCGAACACAGCCAATGTGTCTCCAGCACGTCGTTTTTGGCGCCGGAAAGGGAACGGTAAATAGTGAGAGGGGGCGGGATTTCTCTCATCTGCCTCACCGTTGTTTGCTTTTTGCATTGAAGATTTACCTAGCTGAAAAAGATTACCAAAGATTCTTTACAGAAAAAAATTCGTAAAAAGTTTTCAACTTAAAACTTGGGTTTTATATTAAGAAGGTGGAAAATAAGTCCAGGAGATCTAGCTAGGTAAGAGAAAAATTTCACGATGTCTTTGCAGTTAACTTATTAGAAACAGTACTAGCAGCTTGCTAGCCAGCTAGGTGGCTATGCTAACGTTAGCCAGATACACTGTTGCTGCAGTGATCTCGCTTAGATTTTATTGTAAATCAAGGTTGTCACTGCAAGTCATTGAAAAGTATATTATATATCAAACTGGAATAAAACAAATGGATTTTTGTACTATGTCAAGTCTTATTACATTTTTTAAGCATTTGGATGAGAATTTTCTTTGCCTGCCATGTCGGCCAGTTTCTCCTGCATCCCTCTATATCATCTATCATTGTTGACAGCCAGCCGGCCTCCTACCACAGTACTAATGAGTTTTTCTCCCATTGCATTAGATAGCTAAAAATAACTGTTGAACAAGCAGCGATATTGAATAGCTTTAGCCAATGGGACAGTTAACCCTAATGTATAGGTTATAATATACATTTAATATGATATTACTGTGATACTGAGAATATAGGCATAGCTAATGCAATAGGTGTAATTGTAATGTTGCATGTTTTCATACATGAAAAACTAAATCGAAACAGTAATCATTTGACAATATTGTACAAAATGTCACTGCATGCCTGGTTTGATTGCCATATGTTTTGTGCAGAGAGCATGGATGCAGGTGAAGACCAGAACACAAGCTCTACCAATGGAAATGCGCCCTCTGCTGGGAACTCCCGCCCTCCACAGATAGCCCACATGTCTCTGTATGAGCGACAAGCTGTGCAGGTGACTTTCTGTATAACACCAACATGAATCTTTGGTAATAGGGCAACTGTATTCACTTAGTGTTGAAGCACCAGCACTGTCTGGAACTAACTAGTCAGAAGACAATGTGCATGAATGTATTCATTATGGTAATGATGATTTATACTCTTTAGGCCCTTCAGGCGCTGCAGAGACAGCCAAATGCAGCCCAGTACTTCCAGCAGCTCATGTTGCAGCAGCAAATCAACAGTGCTCAGCAGCTTCACAACTTGGCTGCTGTGCAACAGGTAATAATAACCTAAACATATTAAGTAATAGAACTGGGAACACATACAATAATAAGATGTAATACAACAGGTATAGACAATGAAAAGTATAAACGAAATAATAAGAGGTAACATACAACAATATAATGTAACACAACTGGTGTGAAAACAGTAATACGAGGTAACAAAAATAACAGGTAAGACAACAGGTATGAACAATTAAGAGTTAACAAATGGAAATAATTGACAACACAATAGAAAACCTTATAAGATATAACATAAGAGGTAATAACACAGTATAATGAAAAACAACAGGTAAATACAATAATAACATGCAACAAAACCATTGACATGACAGAGTTTAGTTTCACTTGAGTTTAATAAACAATGAGCATTATGCTTTTACATGTTGTTTTTTCAATCAAACTTGTTAAAACATGTTAAAGGCATGTTAAAAACAGCTTTTGCTGAAGCCAGAATCTCTTTGAAACACACCAGCCTAACGGAATGGTGGTTGGGGGTGTTATAAATGTTAATGTCTCTTGGTTATGATTCCGATCCATCATACATGCTTCTAGGGAGCTAGACAAACATTTACACACGATTTCCAATCTAAATCGTAAAAACACCACATATTTCGACCGTCATGGGGTTAGCTATAGTAGTAAGACAATCTCTAATGTGACTAGCTACTTACTGGTAAATGGTAAGTTCACCTTGAATCTTGACCCAGCGGAGGTAGCTAATCCTTGGAATTGACATCGGTAGCGTTCACTCACATTGGTAGCTTGAATAGCGTTTCACCATCTTGTCAGGGGGAACTGAGGCTAGTACTGGGGACTGCAGGAAAAGCCAACTTTATGAACTCTGATCGCTTTTAATGTCAGCAAAGTGCACACAGTGATGGAAAGAGACAAATAGTTTATGACAGAGCCTGGATTTGTGGAAAATAGGTACCGGAACCAACTGAGATAAATCTGAGAGGTGCAGGTTGCTGTTTGATAAAAACACCAACACACATAAAAAGTGACATTAACAACACGTTGGCAAATAGAAGAGATGCCTCTTCTACCCAGAATCATATATTTAGAGGTTTTTAAGTAAATAGATGGCTCTTGCTTCAAAGGATACCTCTGGTAATTACAACCCCGTTTCCAAAAAAGTTGTGTGAAATAAAGAGAAAAACAAATCCAATGATGTGCAAATCATTTAAACCCTATAGTTAGGTCCGGAAATAATTGGACACTGACACAAGTTTTGTTATTTTGGCTGTTCACCAAAATATATTCAAGTTACAGTTAAATAATGAGTATGGGCTTAAAGTGCAGTCTCTCGGCTTTAATTTGAGGGTATTCACATCCAATGTTAAAGAAGGGTTTAGGAATTACAGCTCTTTAATATGTAGCTCCCTCTTTTTCAAGGGACCAAAAGTAATTGGACAGTTGACTCAAAAGCTGTTTCCTGGACAGGTGTGGGCGATTCCTTCGTTATTTCTTCATCAATTAAGCAGCTAAAAGGTCTGGAGTTGATTCCAGGTGTGGCATTCGCATTTGGAAGCTGTCGCTGTGAACCTACAACATGTGGTCAACGGAGCTCTCAATGCAAGTGAAACAGGCCATCCTTAGGCTGCAAAAAATATATATCCATCAGAGAGATAGCAGGAACATTATAAGTGGCCAAATCAACAGTTTGGTACATTCTGAGAAAAAAAGAACGCACTGCTGAGCTCTGCAACACAAAAAGGCCTGGATGTCCACAGAAGACAACAGTGGTGGATGATCGTAGGATTCTTTCCTTGGTAAAGAAAAACCCCTTCACAACATCCAGCCAAGGGAAGAACACTCGCCAGGAGGTAGGCATATCATTATCCAAGTCTACCATAAAGAGAAGACTTCATGAGAGCAAATACAGAGGGTTCTCCAAAAGTTGCAAACCTTTCATAAGCCTCAAGAATAGAAAGGCCCGATTAGACTTGCCCAAAAAACATCTAAAAAAGACAGTTTTGAAACAGGATTCTTTGGACAGATGAAACTAAGATCAACCTGTACCAGAAAGATGGGGGTAAAAGTATGGAGAAGGCTTGGAACGGCTCATGATCCAAAGCATCCTACCTCATCTGTAAAACACAGTGGAGTCAGGGTGATGGCATGGACATGCATGGCTTCCAATGGCACTGGGTCACTAGTGTTTATTGATGATGTGACAGAAGACAGGATGAATTCTGAAGTGTATAGGGATATATTGTCTGCTCAGATTCAGCCAAATTTAGCTAAGTTGATTGGACGGCGCTTCACTTTACAGATGGACAATGACCCAAAACATTCTGTGAAAGCAACCCAGGAGTTTTTCAAGTCAAAGGAATTGAATATTCTGCAATGGCCGAGTCAATCACCTAATCTCAACCCGATCAAGCATGCATTTCACTTGCTGAATACAAAACATAAGGCAAAAAGTCCCATAAACAAACAACTGAAGACAGTTGCAGTAAAGGCCTGGCAAAGCATCACAAAGGAGGAAACCCAGCGTTTGGTGATGTCCATGAGTTCCAGACTTCAAGCAGTCATTGCCTGCAAAGGATTCTGGACAAAGTATTAAAAATGAACATTTTATGTATGATTGTGTTAATTTGTCCAATTACATTTGAGACCTTGAAATAAAGGGAGTGTGTATGAAAATGGTTGCAAATCCTATACGTTTTTTACAATATTTTTGTTCAAACCCTTGAATTAAAGCTGAAAGTCTGCACTTCAACTGCATCTCGGTTGTTTCATTTCAAATCTATTGTGGTGGCGTACAGAGCCAAAATTATGAAAATTGTGTCAGTGTCTAAATATTTCCAGACCTAACTGTATATTCAATGGAAAATAGTACAATGACTACATATCATTTGTTGAAACTGAGAAATGTGGTTTCTTAAGAAATACTGGTGGTCGTCGACCTACGACCGGGATACGTTCCGACTTATCGGTCGGAAGTGGATTTGGTTGTAAGTTGGCCGAGGAATAATAACTTAGTAAATTCAAGTCCCCCGTAGCCACGTTTTGCGTTTTCTCTTACTACGCTCGGTCGCAGCAGTAACAATCGTACGCCCAGCCAATTGCCCAGCCTCCCGCACGGTACCGCGCTGGCTGGTATACGAGAATTGTTATTTTGTTTTTTTTTTTACTTCGGAGTAAGTCCGCGCGGACGTAAGTCGCATAGGTCGTAAGTCGACGACTAACTGTATATGCCCACTTTGAATTTGATGCCAGCAACACGTTTCAGAAAAGCTGGTACAAGGGCAACAAAGACTGAAAATGTTGTGTAATGCTAAAAAGAACCTGGTGGAACATCTCACTACTAATTAGGTTAATTGGCAACAGGTCAGTAACACGATTGGGCATAAAAAGAGCATCCCAGAGAGGATGAGTCTTTCAGAAGTAAAGATGGGGAGGGGTTCACCACCCTGTAAAAGACTGAGCAGGCAAATAGTGCAACAACTGGGGGGAAAAAGGCTTCTCAACGTAAAATTGCAAAGAGTTTGGGGATCTCATAATCGACGGTACATAATATAATTGAAAGATTCAGAGAGATTCCGGAGAAATCTCTGTATGCAAGGGACAAGGCCGAAAACCAATATTGGATGGTCGTGATCTTCGGGCCCTCAGGTGGCAATGCATTAAAAACAGACGATTCTGTAGTGGACATCACTGCATGGGCTCAGGAGCACTTCTGAAAAACATTGTCTATGAACACAGTACATCGCTGTATCCACATGCAAATTAAACTCTACCATGCAAAGAAACCTGATATAAACAAGATCCAGAACCGCCGCCGCCTTCTCTGGGCCTGAGCTCATTTAAGATTAACTTAGGTGAAGTGGGAAACTGTCCTGTGGTCTGACAAATCAAAATTGTAAATTATTTTTGGGAATCATGGACGCCTCATCCTCTGGGCTAAAGAGAAGAGGGACCATCCAGCTTGTTATCAGCACACAGTTCAAAAGCCAGCATCTGTGAAGCTATGGAGGTACATTAGTGCACATGGCATGGGTGACTTGCACATCTGTGAAGGTACCATTAATGCTGAACAATACATACAGGTTTGGAGCAAAATGTGCAGCCATCCAGACAACGTCTTTTTCAGGGAAGGCCTTGCTTATTTCAGCAAGACAATGCCAAACCACATTCTGCATGTTTTACAACAGCATGACTCTGTAGTAAAAGAGTCTGGGTGCTAAACTGGCCTGCCTGCAGTCCAGACCTGCCGCCCACTGAAAACATTTAGCGCCTTTTGAAATTAAAAATACGACAAAGGAGACCCTGAACTGTTGTGCAGCTGCAATCCTATATCAAGCAAGAATGGGAAAACATTTCACTTTGGAAACTACAGTACAGCAATTGGTCTCAGTTCCCAAACGCTTAAAGAATGTTGTTAAAAGAAGAGGTGATGCAACACAGTGGTAAACATGCCCCTGTTCCAAATTTTTTGAAACGTGTTGCTGGCATCGAATTCAAAATGGGCATGTATTTTTCCAAAAACAATAAAATGTCTCAGTTTCAACATTTTAATATGTTGTCTTTGTACTGTTTTCAATTAAATATAGGGATAAATGATTTGCACATCATTGCATTCTGTTTTCATTTGCATTTTACGCAGCATCCCAACTTTTTTGGAAACGTGGTTATACAAATTTGCAGAAGATAACAAAACATAACAGGTAAACATGCAAATAACAGGTAAGACAACAGGGATGGATTTATTCCAAACAAAATGTTCAGTCATGAAGTGTTTTGTAAGATGTTTTTTCCTTTCTCTTGACTCTTTGTTGTTCACTTTCCCTCAGGCCACCCTTGCTGCCAGCCGCCAGTCCAACTCTCCCAACAACAGTGTCGCCCAAGCAACCACTACTGTAAGTTTAACAGTCAGTAATAGAAAACATTTTCCACGTTAAGTCATTTAGCGGATGGTTTTCTCCAGAGCGTACATCTTCATAGACACATTTTATTTCTTCCATACTGGCCACCCATTTGAATCATACCCAGAACCCTGCTGTGTAACTGTACGCTCTACCAACTGAGCAACACATGACTCTTGTCACTCGCAGATCAATTTGAGCACCACCACTGGGGGAGGGACCGTGACCAATCCCCGTCCCCTTGGCGCTGCCACGTCCGTGACGTCATCGGCCCTCAGTCAATCAGTGTTGCTGGGGGGGAACTCGGCTGGGCAGGGCCAAATGTACCTGAGAGTGAGTTGTGCAAGGAGCAGACATATTCAGACAATTTGGGCAAAGAGCCTCTATGTTGACTGTTGACCTCTGACCCCACAGGTCAACCGCTCCCTTAGGACACCTCTTGCAGCCTCCCAACTAATTTTCATGCCAGGTGGCACGGCAACAGCTGCTGTAGCGACGGTTGCTCAGCAACAACCTCAGCAACAACAACTGCAGCAACAGGAAGTCCCACCGACCTCCAGTGCTCAATCAGACAATGACCAGGTGGAGACCACTTCCTGTTCTAAGAAGACAACTTATTAGTCAACAGTCTGCATTAAGGATTTTGCACAGGTGTACCAAGTATTTGCATTCTTCTCTCTCTTACACGGTCAGGTGCAGAACCTGGCTCTCCACTGTGTCTCCTCTCCCAGGGTGGCCGGCGTGAAGACTGAGATGCCTGACAGGAAAGACACAGGTGAACTGAATTTGGCTCCTGTATTCAGACACAATTCTCGTAATTTCTGTGCCACTAAGAACTCTCTGTCTGACTCTGAACATGCCTTTGTCCCTCCCTCTATCAGCCAACTACCCTCTTAGTCAACAGCAGCAGCAACAGCAACAACAACAACAACAACAACAGCAGCAGCAGCATCAACAGCAGCAGTTCTGTCAGAACACCCAACAGCAGCTACATAACCAGCAGCAACAAATGGCCAAGCTGCCCACCTACCCCCACCCCCCTGCCACAGCTGTCCCCAACACGACTGTCAAGACTGGACACCAGTCCAACATGGCCCCCGCCGCCTCCTCCCCCTCCTCCACGCTCCCTCTCTCCCAGCTCCTCCTGTCGCCGTCAGGTCTCTGTCAGGCACGGGCGGTTACCACCGTTACCCCTGCTGCCGCGGTGACTCACATCCTAGTCCCCACCTCCAGCGTAGCGACCTCCTCTCAGGGTTACCCCATTGGTTCAGTGACCCCCAAACCCAGCGTCAACACCCAGACCTTGGTGGTACAGCCACTGCAGCAGTCCAACACGGACAAGGTGGGCCACGCTTCTGGTCCCGTTCCCATACAGCCCAAAACCGTGCAGGGCCACCGCTTTCCTGTCCAGCTACCCCCGCGCCACCCTCCCCCTATCCTCCCGGCCCCACCTGTCAACCCTCAGCCCAACACTGGCAGCCGTCACCCACCCCACGTCCCGGTGCAGCTGGTGGGAGCCAGGCAGGGCTCGGCAGGAAACCCCCAGGCTTTGGCCCAGGCGAGAAGCTGCTGTGCCCAGGACAACGGCACTGCTGTAGCAACAACCGGAGGGAGCGCCTTGGTAACCCTCTGACAGACTGACAGAGTTGTGTGTGTGTGTGTGTGTGTGTGTGTGTGTGTGTGTGTGTGTGTGTGTGTGTGTGTGTGTGTGTGTGTGTGTGTGGTAATCAGAACATTTTCTTTTACATTAGGCAAAGCCTGCGATTGGCTCATTGAAGAGGAAGTCAGAAACCGATGCAACCAGTGAACTGGCAGTAGAACCTTCGCAAATATGCTCCCCACCAATAAGAGACTGTGCCCCTCCTCTGTCCCCTGCCCCCACATGGGACTCAGGTGAGATGCCTAAAGATGGATTTTCTTGTTCATATAAATGCTTTCTAATATTTGTCACTACCCATTGTGAGGAGGTTTAAGAATAAACGAATACTGTCAATTACCAAACTGACATCTCATCCTCACTCTCTTCTCCTGTTTCCCTCCCTCTCCCTCCAGTTCCTAAAACGGTGGCAGCCTTCTCGTCTCCCCCCACCCTGTCTCCGTCTCTGCCACTGTCACGGGGGGTGGGGGGGCAAGGAGACAGAGCCCCACTCCCCCAGGCCGTGGTCAAACCCCAGGTCCTCACCCACCTCATAGAGGGCTTTGTCATCCAGGAGGGAGCAGAACCCTTCCCCGTGAGTCAGACTGGGGCTGGGAACCTGCTTCCTATGGCTCTGATGGTCACACAATTTGGATGAACTGTTTGGTTGTTGTCGGGAAGTTGCTTTGGGGCCTGATCGTTTTCCAATCCCCTGACTTCAACAGGTGACTGGGCCAGTGAAGGAGCCTCTAGCCATGGCTGGTAAACAGACTGAAAACGGAGGCCCTGCAGGTTACTGTGTCGTCCTGAACATTCACTCCGTTTTCTACAGGAGATCGATGTCTTTGCATAGAGCTGTAGTTGGATTGTGCCCAGAGTTTTCCCTGTGTTGACCCCTTGCCTCTCTGCCCTCAGTATTGAAATGTGAGTACTGTGAAAGCTTTGCCCCGGCCAGCCAGTTCAGAGGCTCTAAGAGGTTCTGCTCCAAAACCTGCGCTAAGAGGTAGGCTGTCCGCCCTGTTTATCTTCTGACCGTTTCCTACAAGTCTGACCAGAATAGGTCCATACTGTAGAGTTGGCATTGTCACTTTTTTTGTAGTTAAGCAGGAGTTCCTACCCGAAGCAGCTGTTTGTTAACTGTGCTTTTTTTTTGTCCGGGGGTCACCAAACATTCTTGGGTGTTTTCTCCACTCTCCTTCAGATACAATGTGAGCTGTAGTCACCACTTCCGGGTCAGTAGGGGGCGAGCTTCTGCAGGGCCTCCTGGTCCTCCTGCTCCTGCCGAAAGTAACATTAGACGCAGGGGTCCTCGCAGGAGCAGCTCGGAGATCGCCTGTGCTAAAATAGCCGGAAGACATGTGCCTGTAAAGGAGGTAGAGTAGATTTGTTTTGTTATGCATTGAAAGGTATTGACTGAATGTCCATGTAGTAAAGAATGCAATACAGTGTTTGTCTTTGTTTCCTGTTGGCCGTAGTGTCCTTCTGAATCCAGTCGCTCTGAAGACTTGTCCAGCTGTGAAGGGGAGGAAGAGGAGGAAGACTCACCGTCGCTCTCCCCCAGCTCCTCCGTCTCCTGTCCCAGGCCTGTCCAGTGCGACCCCCAGTTGTACGACACAGCTCCAGGCAGCCTCCCTCTGGATGGGGATAACTTCCTGTCTGGGAGCCCCGCCCACTGGGGTGTGGAGGAGGTCCGCAGGTTCATCTCTTCACTACAGGGTCAGTGGTCAATAATGGGATTTCATTAATCTGCCCAGTTGATACTATGCACATTTCAGGCTGTCTTTATTTAATGAAGTCTGCTTTGTGCTCTTCGGCACCTGCTCTCGAGATGTGCAGGCTTCGGCCTGTTTCTCTTTGTTCTCAATAGTAAAATAGTTGCAACATCAATGAAACATTAGAAACTGGCCCTAGCCACAGATCAAGCCAGAGTGGCTTTTATTTTGATGTTCACTGGCAGCGAGCAGTCCCTGTCCCAGTTTATTTTACATCCTCTCCTCTTCTCCCAGGCTGTGAGGAGCTGGCAGCTCAGTTCCTATCCCAGGAGATTGATGGTCAGGCCCTGCTGCTCCTCAAAGAAGACCACCTCATCTCCACCATGAACATTAAATTGGGACCCGCCCTCAAGATCTGTGCTTCCATCAACAGCCTACGAGACTGAAGAGGGATGGGTGGATAAGGGTTCTGATGAACACCACGCTTGGACCCACTCTGAAGACTTGTCATAAGACCCAGACTGAAAGGGAGGGAAGGGCAGAATGTGGGTTAGAAGCAGAGATTCACCAAATCGTTTACCATGAGCCTCAATCATTTTAGGGAATAGACAAAGAGAAGATGTTGAATCTAGGGAAGAGAGGAAATACTTTGGATTTGCTTTGACTTTCCTGGACATTGAATGTGCAAAGAATTCATTTTTTCCTTTTTTAAAAAAATGCAAGTGGCATGAAGGGCTTATAGTCTGTCTTTGGAGTATGCATGTTTTCTGGGTGAAGACAGAAGTATGGGTGTGTTTATGTGTTTGTCAGTGGAAACACTCTTACGTGAGACTGCAAATGTAGTCCCTGGAGGTTACCATGGCTACTTAGCTAGGAAAGTTCAAGCAGCCTTTTCTACATTTTAGAGGTGCTACAACCATAGTGTTTTGATTGAAAATGGTTCATTCAGTTTCAATTTTTATTTTACAAAGTAGAAATGTAATGTAGATGATATTAGTTTGTAAGTCCAGGCAGGCTCTAATCATAATTATGTAAGGTAGAGCCTGACATTTTATTTCACTAGATATGGCTCCATTTTATAGCTTTGTTCTTTTTTACTACAATCAAAGTTTTGGCTTTGGGATCAGTTTTGTAATCGAGATTACATAGTGTGAGTATTAGTTGCTTTAACTGACTAAACTACCTGAAGATGGGTATTCATCCTGAGGGAGGATACTCTGTGTATGCAGTACTACCAATAAAAAATACCTGTTACGGAAACGGTTCCTTAGGTCTGAGTATTGCTCTGGACTCTTGATGTGATTTCAATGCTTTATGGAAGTTGTCTCAGCGCAAAGTTAGTAATTTAGAGATCAAACTCTCAGAACACACGACTTGTAGAATTGAATGTGTTGGTAATACTTAACATGTACTGCCAGTATATAAACATACCAGAGAATTCAAAAGGCACAAAAACAATTCTGCTGACCAATTCAAAAGGGAAAATTGTCAGTTTGTTTTACAATTTTATTTGATAGTGTAACTTCTACACTGTTCCACAATGCACAGTGTTTTACAATTGCTCAGTTTGTGCTAATTCATAGTACATCTACCAGTGAACTAACTTATATATAGCTCATACTTTAAGCAGTAACCTTATGTAGTGTCACCCGAACAGGAACAACTAGGGCTCAACAAGTCCTGAAGTTTCCCCAGTCAGCTCACATGGTCAATAAAAAAGGACCTCTGGCCATACTTGAGACATCGTAACAAGCCACAAACTACACATCCTATAAATCTCTGATGAAGCCTTGTGCTCTTTCAGTCCTTCAAATTATGAAAAAAAAGTATTATGATATATTATAACTATCATATACTGTAATACATTTTGAAAACCTTCATATGTACATAAACTTTTAACAAGACGTAAGTCAGCCTTACTATTGTATCTATTGAAATCCACTCTTAAGTCTCTGGTACAAAGACAATGGCTGCATTTTAATACAGAAAGTCCTCCATTTTCCTGACCTAAACCACCCCTTTTCAAAGGCATGATAGGTAAGTGAAAGCAATGATTAGACTGAAAAAGATTAAACGGAGACAATCTTTCTGCAATGAAATGTAGCCCATACATACATTACCAGTCAAAAGGACACTCCTACTTATTTATGGGTATTTAGTTTCATTATTTTTCACATTGTAGAATAATAGTGAAGACATCAAAACTATTAAATAACATGTGGAATCATGTAGCAGCCCAGTGTGCCAAGAGTGTGCAATGCTGTCATCAAGGCAAAGGGTGTCTACTTTGAAGAATCTAAAATATACATTTATTCTGATCTGTTTTCCACTTTTTGGGTTGCTACATAGTTCCATGTGTATTATTTTATTGTTTTGACGTCTTCACTATTATTCTACAATGTGGAAAATAGTAAAACTAAAGAAATACCCTTGAATGAGTAGGTGTGTCCAAACCTCTGACTGGTACTGTACATAAATATCCATCATCCCTCAGCATAGTGCATTTCATTATGACACAGCGTATATCACTCAGAAAACAGTGTAGTTGGTGGACTCCCCATATCCTGCTTCCTGCAGGTATTGGTTGATGCTGATTGGCTCAGGCACCTTCAGGACTTTGTCACTGGCACTCTTCACTCCTGATTGGAGTTTGCGGTCGACCTCGGCCAATGTGGTGCGATTCTGTTCCTTCCATTGGCAGCAGCTCTTCATGATGGAGTACCTGTGAGAAGGGTGGATGTGGTTATAGGGGAATACGACAGGCGGAGCTCAGTATGAACTAACTCGTCACCAGCCGTGATGAAAGATAGTTACAGTGAATTTGAGCAGTTGGTTGGCTTTCTCAGTGTTTTCCCTCTCTGGTGAAACTGCAGAAGCTCATTGACAGATATATCGGAAAACGGAGCGTCACCTGTGAGAGAAAGAGGGAGAGTCAGACAGGGGGAGAGACAGACGCAGAGAGAGAGAGAGAAATGTAGATTAAAGGGAGAAAATTAAAAGGTTCATGACAATTACGAAATAATTACTAAGAAAGAAATCACATGACCATTGGATGAGAAAGTTTTGTTGTGTAATCACTGTCCGAAATGGACAGTCAGTGTCTGAAGAATCAATGAAATGTAGCTCACCCAAGGTTGTCATTTCATACAACAGGATGCCAAATGACCAGCTAGTAAGAGCAAGACACAAATGTAAAATGAATACAAGTCAAAGACAGAAAGGACCACAAATTCCATTGTTAGGGGGAGACCCAAGACTGAAGATTATGCTCAGTATAACTTGGCAGACTTGCTTCTAATAGAAGCCTAGGAAAGCTTAGGTTGTACTGATATACATGTGAGATTCAGGTGAAAATAATCTTCATATCAAAGTTGTCCCTGTTGTCAATTGGGGTGCACTCAAGGTCATTCTGGGCATGACCTCCTTCCATACAGAATGGGAGTCAACTGGGCACTAGCTTTCGTGAACAAGAAGCACAACATGAACACAACTGAACTTGTTAGAAGTAAACAAGAGCAGTTTCTCGACTCACCCTGACTGTCAAGAGGCATTCTGGGACAACCTGCCTATCAATGGGTTGAGGCATTATTATAACAAAACCTAACTTGTAGCTCAGAGACGTACAGAGTTTGTCAAACAATCCAATATCTGGTAGAGAAGCTCACACATCACTGCTCTGACTAGCAGGTCTCCTAGCCAATAGCTCAGGGGCCTGCCACTTCTTTAGGCTGGTGAATTCATTCTGAGCGGCTCCCTGGGTCTTCCTGGTGTAGACCCCGCCCAGACCCCACAGCTTTGCTGTCAGCTCCTTACTGACCAATACACTGTGAGCACAGATGTTGCCATGGATAAGGTCTCGTCTGTGGAGGAACTCCTAATTGGTTGAAAGGGATCACATGAGAAAGGGTTAAAGGTTAAATGGTGATGGGAAAGTGCAATCTCAACATTTGTAAACGGGCTGGTTTAAGATCGCAGTCTACATCCTGTGGTCTCTTAAGTACAAAGTGACTTTTTCTTTCCTTATCTTCTTCTGGTACTGAATAGATGGGACAGACATAAGAGACCAACACAGCAAACCTACAACGGGACTTTTATTCAGCTGTCCAAATCAATACAGTTAACTCACCAGAGCAGAGGCCACTTGTTGGGCCATTGTAAAGATCTGTCTCTCTGTGATCTGGCATGGAGGGTCACTGCCCACACCATCCTGACCAAACACCCAAAATATAATTTATTTACACCTTAAATCACTATAATCACAAATCGCATGTGAGATGACTAGACTTAATGGACTACTTTGAGACATTTTCTCAGGGGTAAATGCAGTTCCTACCTGTCTGCACCGCCACAGGAAGCCAAGCAGGTCTCGGTTCTCCAGCTCCTCCATAACGGTAACTAGGGGCGCACGCAGAGAGACCACACCCAGGAGCTCTGGCAAAAAGGGGTGTGGCCCTAGCTTGGACAGGAAGGAAGCGAAACCCAAGAAGCTATGCCTCTCCGTGGCACTTGCAGAGTCTGTGGAAGAAAAAAGAAGACAGTTGGGGGGAGGAAAGATTGCCTTTCAACATGCTGTGCAAATATGTCATTCTAAAGCAAACATTAAACAATGATTATGGTTCAACATATGTTGTCCTTAGCGGACGTTCTAGCAGATGTGCTGTCCTAGTCAAGAGAGCAGAGAAACTATTTTTAGACAGACCAGTTTTACAGAGTAAACCACTGCTGTAATGGTTCGTGGTTGTATACAAGCAGCAGCCACACCTAGGCCTAATGAGACACCTCGGCCTACTGAAACACCTAGGCCTAATGAGACACCTAGGCCTACTGAAACACCTAGGCCTATTGAAACACCTAGGCCTACTGAGACACCTAGGCCTACTGAGACACCTAGGCCTACTGAAACACCTAGGCCTACTGAAACACCTCGGCCCATTGAAACACCTCGGCCTATTGAAACACCTAGGCCTATTGAAACACCTAGGCCTATTGAAACACCTAGGCCTATTGAAACACCTAGGCCTACTGAAACACCTCGGCCTATTGAAACACCTAGGCCTACTGAAACACCTAGGCCTACTGAAACACCTAGGCCTATTGAAACACCTAGGCCTACTGAAACACCTAGGCCTACTGAAACACCTAGGCCTATTGAAACACTTAGGCCTATTGAAACACCTAGGCCCATTGAAACACCTAGGCCTATTGAGACACCTAGGCCTACTGAAACTCAGGAAGAGATTCAGGGCCGGTTTTACAGACACAGATTAAGCATAGTCTAGGACTACAAAAACGAGCTCAATGGAGTTTTCCATTGAACGTAATTTTTAAGTCCTAGCACTAGGCTTAATCCGTGTCTGCGAAACAGGCCCTCAATGACCAAGTACCAGTACTCCATGGAAGGGGAGAGTGGCTGTTGACAGTTTTTATCTGCTGTTAAAATAAACGTTCAATCCATTACTTTAACATTTAAGTTGATTAAGAACACATTCTCATTTACAATGACAACCTGAGGAGTAATTAAGGTTAACTCCCTTTCTCAGGGGCAAAGCAACAGATTTTCACCTAGAAGGATCTAGAATTTGATCTATCCAGTTACTGGTCAGATGGGTTTGTTATTCCGCTCCTCTCACCGTTGAGGACTCGGAGCACAGCGTTCCTGTTCTCCATGCGGGCCCGGTAGAGTGAGACGGCCTGGTCAGAGCGCAGGGAGAAGTCTTTGGGCAGTGGGGCCACCAGGTTGAAGGACTCTGGCAGCCGCTGGCGAGGAAGCTCCCGTGGCTGGACCGTAGACGTAAAGGGGAGAGAGGTGGCACCCACGGAGTAAGCAGGAGGATTGGGGAAGGATTGAGAGGGGACGAAGGTAGAGTAGGAGGAGGGGATGTCGAGTGCTATACTCTCATGTTCCGTGGGGTTGATACCCGGGGGAGCTGGGGGGACGGAGAGGGACAGGGAGCCAGTGGTTACTATCTGTTTAAAAGTAGACTGATACTATATAATAACAAGTTTGATTCTGTTCATTACTAGTCAGTGCAAACAGAATGACTGTCTCCATTGTTGATATAAGCAGGTGCGTGCGCACACACACACAAATAGCCATAACTAATGTCACATCCTTAAATCCAAACACACACCATCAATGCCATGCAGTTGTCTTCTGAGGCGCTGTGGTCTGGTCGGGGCCACGTTGTTCTGAGGTCGGAGGCGGTCCACCTTCTCAGGGCAGAACTTCAGAAGAATGATGAAAACCAGTATGACCAGGAAACACCCCAATAGGAGGGTGGGCACAATGATCACTTCCTGCTGATACACACGAATCTCTGAGAAACAGAGGTAAATATAAAGAAATAATGATGTCTTTGAGATAATCATCTGTGCTTCTGACCAAGTGAGATACAAGGTAGTGTGAGCAATAAGACAGAAAATAAAACACAGGCAGAGTGTGTGACCACATGAGATAGTGGCAGGTGAGAGAGACTTTGGGGTCACTTAGAAACGTCCTTGTTTTTGAAAGAAAAGAAAAAATGGTGTCCATTCAAACAACAAAATTGATCAGAAATAGTGTAGACATTGTTAATGTTGTAAACAACTATTGTAGCTGGAAACTGCAGATTCTTTATAGAATATCTACATAGGCGTACAGAGGCCCATTATCAGCAACCATCAGTCCTGTGTTCCAATGGCCCGTTGTGTTTGCTAATCCAAGTTTATCATTTTAAAAGGCTAATGGATCATTAGAAAGCCCTTTTGCAATTATGTTAGCACCGCTAAAATCTGTTGTGCTGATTAACAAGGACATTTCTGAGTGACCCCAAACTTTGGAATGGTAGTGTTTATATTATACATAAATAAATCTTACCACAGATGGTTTCTCCTGAATTACAGAGGTAGTCTGACACTGACGACATCCTATAAATGTGTAAATGAAACATGTCATTACAACTCATCATCACAGTGCCTGGCATTAAATGATTCACAGTGCCTGGCATTAAATGATTCACAGTGCCTGGCATTAAATGATTCACAGTGCTTGGCATTAAATGATTCACGCTGAATTGAATCTGCCCAAAGGAGCTGTTGGGATTCACTTGAGCTTTGATCCTGATACTATAGTTTACATTTCTCTTTAGAAACAGGATACATAAGGTATGTCATTCAATGAAAGCTCAGTGCCTGTGAAAGGGAAGTCCCGTAATTCAAGTGTTCTTTTTTTCACATGGAAAACTGCTTAACAGTTTAAACACAATAACCAATTACATGAAAGATGAACAACATCAGTCTTTACTGACCAATAACAGGAATAGTTTCAGACCCTATGTTTATAAGTAGACCAACTAGAGAACATTCTGCAATGTAAATGGTAACATGACTGATGTTACACTTATCAATATAAGGAGGTATCTCAAGAGAAAGACACCTAAAGATTAACTGAAACCAAAGCTAGCAGGAACATCAGACACTCTCATTCAATCAGATACACCTTTCTTCCAGGAAATAGTCAATATGCTTAACTGTAAGACATAGCTTCAACTAACGTTAGCCACAGGGCTAAACATCTATGGATGTGATGAGGCACATGTACATTTCTTCGTATCATATAACATCTAACCAATCAGGTGTTTTGGACATTTTTCTGAACATGCCCTAAGCTCTTCCAATTATTTTTAGCCGGTCATGGCAAAAGTCAGTAATGGTTGTATAGAGAAAACTGAAGCACGGACTAGTTTCTCCCCAAACTCATACTATTTTCAGGTTAATTGACTGTCTACAAAGTTGTAATACACTCCAATTATCTCTCCCACCTGTCAAGTCTTTCTTTTGCTCTTTCTCTCCATTTCACACTCACATTTACTGTCCACACACTATCGACATTAGCCAGATGGCAGCGAATTGCAGTTGTCCATGACGTTTCACAACAAAACGGTCAACTGGTATGAAGCCTCACATTGTGGCATGAATGCAGATCTGTCCATCTGAGTGTAGCCAGACACATAACAGAAAGAAAGAGGTATGAATCTCATTGAGTAGTAGGTCAACCGATCACATTACGGTTGTCATGCTGCGTCATTGAGGTTGCTAAACGAATCATCCTAAAATCCTTTGTAAAAGGCCAGGGTGAATTGTCCAGGGTGGGCCAGGGTGACCCAGGGACCGAGTGGCTGACCACGGTGAACAGGTACTGCTGCAATATGGGTTTTAGGAGTATCAGAGCCTCTATCTTTTCCTACTGTCTCTATAAAAGACGCATAAATGCCTAAAAATATATATTTACTAGAGCCCAATTGCCTACAATTTACTCCTTGAAGGACTGCACTTCTTGTCCTACATAATGCACTGATTGGCCCAATGACAATATACAAGTATCATGACCATTGGGGCTAACAGGTTTTCAGTGAGGTGTCCAGTCTCCCTAGTATGCTCTTTGGTGTAGATTAAGAAGTGTCTGGCTGGCCCACATTAACCTATTACTGCTATTCTGTATATCATAGACCAACTATAACATTTTGTCTTCAGAGTAACAAATGTAAAATAAAGTGCCCTGTTAGTGTCAGAGCTGCTATATCTTCGGTCCCGTCTAACCCGTCCATCTGCATTTTTCCAAGCAGGTGAACAATGAAACAACTACAAACAAGCCGCTAAGACACACACGCGGATATGGACACACCATATACAAAACAAACACAATAATGGAACCAATATCTCGGTCAAACAGACACAAACACAAACAGTCCCCAATACAGACAGTGATGGTCATCTTACCTCTCTGTGTGTGTGGCACCTCAGAGTCTGAGAAGGAAACCTTGAAAATCCAGTGATAAATAATCCTTTGGCGTTTTTGTCATACAAACCAACACATTTCATACATGCTCCCTGTTGTGTCAGTGTGTCTATTCTAGGGTTAATCTGGTCCTCTCTTCCACACTCTGTGGTTTGTCAGGCTCCACGGAATACTATGTCGTGTGGCTTTGTGTTGGCCTAAGACACACCTTCAGTGCAGTCTCAACCCCACCCTCTTCAGCAGCACTCCATCCCCTGTTCTCCCCCACCTTTTCTTTCCACCACTGCCCTTTTCTCTCATCTAGGAGTCAATCACAATGTCAAGTCAAGCTTTAGTGGTCTTTCTCTCACTCCCTTTCTGATGACCTGTCTCACCCCCTTTCTGATGACCTGTCTTGTGTTAGCCATCCATTTGCCCTCAATCTCTCCTATTTTGTCTAGAGAAACAGGTTTTTCCACTTCTTTCCAGTACTTATTTGTTTGGATTCCATGCACCTTTAATCGAAATGTCTAGCTACCTCATCTGCTGAGGAACGGACAGTGTGTAGTAAAGAGTTATCTGGGATATTTCAATGAACAACTGTAGTGTACAACTGAGAAAACGGCCCATTCACAATCAACAGTATTTATTGTTTTAAGTAAGTTTCATATTTCATTTCACAGTTTGGCAGCAGTAGGCTGAGGTCCCACCCACTTCTCTCCTAGAAAACAGAATGGTAGATTATTACTGGACAAGCCCAACTTTTGATTGGCTCACAGAGATGAGTGATGATACAGCAGTAAAAATGTAACAACAGTCTGAGTGCATATATACCAGTGCGGGTTTTAAAAGTTAGCTTTGTACATGACATAGAATGGGTAATACAGTAAAATGTAAGAACACTAACCACCATCAATTACAATGGATCATTTGTGACTATTCTGGTGCATCCAAAGTGTGGATTTCTGTAGAGGTTGACACCTAATGATGTCTGTGTGGACTTACCAATGCAGTGGGCAATGAGCTCAAATCTGTCAGAGCCAAAGAACACCTCTGACTTTCCATTCACATGACACACAAGCAGAGGAAAACCAAAGCCCTGTTACAGAGAGACACAGAGTTTTTACACACGATTTTCCAAAGCCAATAAAGCTCTTTAAGTGGGGTGGGGGGTGGGGGGGGGTAGTGATCGGAATCATCCTGATCCATGAAACCAGCTGGGAGAACCATTCCCCTGAAGCAATCAGATATGAATGGATGGGCTATTGCCACTAATAGCCATCCGATCAATGGAAATGTATGGGTTAGGAAGAATGGAGAGGAAATGTACCCCATGGTCCAGTGCTTCCTGGGTGGCACTCTTCAGCTTGTCTTTGATTTGCTTACAGGTGGACAGTTTCAGAAGCTCCTCCACGTCACTGGCTGAGAGTCCCGCCTTCACGGCAGCCTGGAAAAACAAGGACACACACATTTCACATAGGAACGTAATAAGGGCCATGGTTATAAGAATCCTGCAAATTTTTACTACATTCTTGCAGGCATAGACAACATATTTGTCCCTCATTGGCTTCTACCTTCCAGAATTTCTCCTATATCAAAAGTTCCTCGATTTAAGCCAGGTCTCCAGACTCAATTGTTGCTTCGTCTTTGTTGAAGTCAAATTTTGCTGGAATTCCCTACTCTGTGTAAAACCCTCCCTCCGCCATCAAACCAATCATCGTTTGTGCAGCTCTGCGGTTCGCATACGCGTCGCTACGCGCTTTTAGATTATGGAGCTGGTGCATGTAGCCTATGCGGCCTGGCTGTGCGGGCCTGGGCGGCTCTCCGCGGTGTCTGCGGACCTTACGCAGATGCGTTTGACATTGAAGCATAAATCAGCCTTCAGCCTTCCATCTCTCCTGTGTGCAGTAGAGTTGCACCAATGTGGGTATGGGTCTATTTTATATACACCATCGCAAAGACACTTGGCACACCTGACAAGAAACACACCCTGGCCTTGATCACAGACCATGTAATAGTAAAATAGTAATACTTAATAGTAAAAGTACAACAGAAAATAACAATAATATTGTGGTTCATTTTTACAATTGACATTTTAGTAATTTCATCCAGGGCGACTACCATAAAGTGCAGTCACCTGATAGCTGTGACAACCATAGAACTCAGTTTCAGCAAGAACACTGCACTCAATAAAGATGGTACCAGCAAAAGTCAATGCTAGAAAAAAGTAAAAACATTAGCTCACAAAAGGCAACTCTTTAGAAAGGCAGGGTTTCAGATACTTTCTGAAAATGGGCAGGGACTCTGCTGTCCTAGTATCAAAGAGAAGCTGGTTCCACAATTGTTGTGCAACGACTGAAACAAGCTTTGAATTGGATGTAAGTGTGGGATGGCCAAGAGACCAAAGGTGAAAGAACAAAAAGCTTGGGTAGGAATGTTGTGTTTACGCATAGCCTGAAGGTAGTTAAGGGCAGTTCCCTGTGCCACCATGGTCTTGTAGTGAAAACAATCTTCATCTGGAAGCCAGCTGACCGTGCTGTGGACCAGGCTGATATTTAACCAGGAGTCTGAGCTTCTGGATGTAACTGAAAGGGGGCTAAATCAAATCCCAGAGCCTGCAAAGTGAAATAATAATGATGTCCTTGAGCAATACAGAACAAATACAGCTCCGGAAAAAATTAAGAGACCACCGCACCTTTTTCTTTCCTTTCCAAAAAAGTTGAAAAGGAAAGTTTTGAGTGAGGAACAGAAGCGTTCAATTTGCAGTGGTCTCTTAATTTTAACCCTTCTGTTCCTCACTCAAAACCTTTCTTTTCAACTTTTTTGAAAAGGAAAAAAGGAGGTGCAGTGGTCTCTTAATTTTTTCCGGAGCTGTATAAGAACCCACCTAACTGTTATTATTATTATTATTACAGGGAATAAGTTGGGAAGGTTGGAGACCAGGCAAGTTACAGCACTGGGATAAGTTAGGAAGGTTGAAGACCAGGCAAG
>JACXGI010000160.1:90085-106748 GCA_016801175.1 Esox masquinongy | reverse complement strand
GACCAGGCAAGCTACAGCACTGGGATAAGTTGGGAGGGGTTTGATGGCACTAGGGGAGCAGTAGCCCAGATGGTGGATATGCCCCTGGTTAAGGACAGGGGGCACTGTGTGAAGTAAGGTGCACTGTAATGCACTGTACAGTAGCATAAAGAGTGTGGCGACTGGACTCCACTTTGATTCTTTAATCCATCACCTGCACTTATGAGCATCACAGAACATTTCCTGTTGTACTGCATTGCTCATTGGTTGCCTAATTGGGGGAGTGGCTGATTTAACACAGGTTTCCTTGAAAAGGTGTGCTCTGTCTGGAGAGGGTGTTGTTGTTTTACGACACTTCACAGTACAGACTTGGTCCCGAGCCCTAAAAGGCATCCAAATGATGTCCAGCCAGATGTGTTGTTTGCTTTATGGGCAGCTGCGGCTCCTTCACCAAGCACCAGTACATTTGGCACACAAGTTATATTTGAACAGTTAGCCTACTTTTCTGTATTTGCTTTACTAACATGTGTAAATACTAACGTGTGTAAATACATACAGTATAATGCATTAAGATTTGCCTATGATTATACCCATTGGTTTTTAGTGAAAATAAACTTTTGTTGATATCTTTCATGTAATCGACAAAACGCCTCATGGCGAAAGTAGAACTGCCATGTTACACACTGAAAGGTTCCCTCCAGTCATATGATCATCCATATGAAATCTCTTTCCAGTTCCAACTCTGTACATGCAAACAAATAATTGGATTAGAGGACAAAACAAGACTGTCATCCAGTTCTAAACTATTCAAAAAGAGAGTGTGCGGTGTCCGCCTCTCACACCTTCTGCTGCACACTATTTGGTCAAAGAGTGAATGACTGTTCTATTACATTAAATGTGATGTTTTCACAAAACTCAAAACTAAGGCACACAAAGATTGAGCTAACGTGTTAGTGTGGACATGAAAATTAGTTTAGGAAAATGAGAACATTTCAGAATTTGTATGAGGGCTGAACTTTGAAAAGTAAAAAAAAAATTATTGCTGTCACCCTAAGGTCAAGCCATACTCAGGCAGCATATGTAGAACTTTAAATAAAGATATATATATATATATATATATAGCATCTATCGCTAATGATTTGAGACTAGAAATAAGTTGAATAATTGGCTGAAAATATATATTTCTTTGCGGCCTAGACGAACATCTGACCAGCAAACCAGCAAGGAGAAAAAATCTTTTGTTGTGTATAATCATGAAATTATTATTAATAAAAAAAAACAATTTATAATGTTGGTAATGAGTGTTGCTAAACTAAGTTGAGTGGGAGGAAATGATCTTCAAAACAACACTGTTGGTTTTTCTCCAAACGTGACAAAGTTGGACCTGGGGAACCCCTGCACTAGAAAGGTTAAGTATAATAAATGCAGACAGTCCCATCCTCAAGCCCTGTTCTTCTTGGTACCTCAGAGATGGATCCAGGCTGGGATATGTCTTTGTCCAGGCTCCAGATCCTCGTCCACAGCTCCCGGGACATTTGCTCTACCTGCTTGTCCCCGCCCACCTCACTCTCCTGAAGCGCGGTCACGAAGCGCATGGCAGACAATGTCCCTGAAAGAGTAAAATATTCCAGTGGCATCAGCAAGAACTTCATTTTGCTGACGAGATACAAAAGATGCGTAATTAGTTATATTTAGCGTGTGTGCTCACTTGGTAAGAGCGGTATGAAAACGTATGCAGTCTACTGTAACTGATCAATTAATTAAGCATTTACAGCAACTATTTTGCTCTTTGTGATACACAATAGGCATAATGAGAACACGTGCCTCTCTCAGTACCAGTGAGTGGGTTGTGACAGGGAGAGACTTCCCCTCAGCACCAGCTGACAAATCCTGGCCTACAGCACAAAAATGCTGTTGAATATACAACCTGATTTCCAAAAAAGTTGGGATGCTGCGTAAAATGCAGATGAGAACAGAATGCAATGATGTGCAAATCATTTACCCCTATATTTAACTGAAAATAGTGCAAAGACAACATATCAAATGTTGAACCATACAAATGTTACTGTTTTTGGAAAAATATATGCCCATTTTGAATTTGATGCCAGCAACATGTTTAAAGAAAAGTTGGGACAGGGGCATGTTTACCAGTGTTGCATCACCTCTTCTTTTAACAATACTCTGTAAGCGTTTGAGAACTGAGGAGAACAATTGCTGTAGTTTTGAAAGTGAAATGTATTTCCTTTCTTGCTTGATATATGATTTCAGCTGCTCTTTTGTTGTATTTTTCGTTTCATAATGCGCCAAATGTTTTCAATGGGTGACAGGTCTGTAGGCAGGCCAGTTTAGCACCCAGACTCTTTTACTATGGAGCCATGCTGTTGTAATATGTGCAGAATGTGGTTTGGCATTGTCTTGCTGAAATAAGCAAGGCCCACCCTGGAATAGATGTTGTCTGGATGGCAGCATTTGTTGCTGCCACCCATGCCATGTCCAAAACCTGTATATACTGTTCAGCATTAAAGGTGCCTTCAGAGACGTGCACAATGAAGGCACTGAACTGTGCACTGATAATAAGCTGGATGGTCTTTCTCCTCTTTAGTCTGGAGGATGCGGCGTCTATGATTCCCAAAAATAATTTCAAATTTTGATTCATCAGACCATAGGAGTTTCCAGTTGGCCTCAGTCCACCTTAAACGAGTTTGGGACCAGAGAACACGGTAGCGATTCTGGATTTAGTTTATGCATGGTTTCTTCTTTGCATGGTAGAGTTTTAACTGGCATTTCCCCTCAGCACCAGCGGATGCAGCGATGTACTGTGTTCAGTAACAACGGTTTTTGGAACAGTTCCTGAGCCCGTGCAGTGATGTCCACTACAGATTTGTGTCTGTTTTGAATGCAGTGCTGCCTGAGTGCCGGAAGATCACGGCCATCCAATATTGGTTTTCAGCCTTGTCCCTTGCATACAGATTTCTAAAGATTCTCTGAATCTTTTAATGATATTATGTACAGCAGATTACGAGATCCCCAAATTCTTTGCAATTTTACATTGAGAAGCACTATTCCTAAATAGTTGCACTATTCGCCCATACAGTCTTTCACAGAGTGGTGAACCTCTCCCCATCTTTACTTCTGAAAGACTTCCTCTCTGGGATGCTCTTTTTATGCCCAGTCATGTTACTGACCTGTTGCCAATTAACCTAATTAGTTGTGAGATGTTCCATCAGGTTCTTTTTTTCTATTACACAACTTTTCCAGTCTTTTGTTGCTCCTGTCCCAGCTTTTTAAAAACATGTTGTTTGCATCAAATTCAAAGTGGGCATATATTTTTCAAGGAACAGTAACATTTTTCAGTTTGATATGTTGTCTTTTTACTATTTTCTATTACATATAGGGTTTAAACAATTTGCACATCTTTGCATTCTGTTATTATTTCCATTTTACACAGCGTCCCAACTTTTTTTGGAAACGGGGTTGTACATTAACATTATTCACTGATCTAGCATATTTCAAGCAGGAAACATTAATGACACACTACGTTCTTAGCCACACGTCTTTGACTAACGTATCTGCTAACACCAAAAAAAGTTAGGCAAGTGTGACTACTGGTATATTTAATTCAACAAAATCACGGTGGGAGTGTTGGACCTTTTTCGAACATGGCCTCAAACGGGTTCGCTGGAGGATTGAGGGGGACCTGGAAGTACTGACACAGACGGTGCAGATCTTTGTTCATGTACAGGAACTTGTTTGGGGTCATAAGTGGAGACTTGTTTCCTGGAGTAGACAACAGTACAATAGAAAATGACAGACAGTACAATAGAAGATGACAGACAGTACAATAGAAGATGACAGACAGTACAATAGAAGATGATAGACAGTACAATAGAAGATGATAGACAGTACAATAGAAGATGACAGACAGTACAATAGGCATTGCAGCACAACAGATGACTCCTCACAGATTTACCTCTTTTGTATGACGGACAGCATGGCCAATATGCCAATAAATTCTACATCCCGTTGAAATTAATCACATTTCTCTCAGTCTCATGCTTTTTCTTTTTTCTTTTATTAATGAACGAATCATTAATAATTAATTAAATCATGATATTATTTGTGGCCCATATGTGACAATTGAAAATCATGCAGGTCTATACTTTACTCTGGTGACTAAAAATGGGGAATACCATCTTATCACATTTCGTAACGATGTAAAAAAATCATTGGCTTACGAAAATGTCAAAGGGGTGTTAGGTTCCCAGCAGCAGTGTAAACATTACACACCATCCAAAAGATTTTTATTACTGGTTTGCTTATCGTTTTAACTTGATTTACCTGAACCTTGCATGACACCAGCCAAGAAAGCAGGACGCAGCTTGACGTCAACGTTCCACACATTTCTGTACCGGCACAAGACCTATAGATCGGGTACATGCATGCCCAAAGATAGGTCAACACTAAATCTGAAATTTATTTAGAAATGTATTATCACACTAACCTCAAAGCCAAGCCACGAGTAGGGAGAAACCACGTCATAAAACAGTTCGATCACTTTTCGGGAATTTGCCATCTGAAGAAAACACATAGGTATTAGTAATAAACAATTTGCCGACTTAACATCCGCTTAACCTTCAACTGCCTAACTTCAAACTGCCTGTGAAAACATGACCTTTTCTGTGTAAACGTTAGCGTAGCCAGAATATAATAACTTTTTAAAGATTTTTTCTAGATGGGAAAACGTTTCATGTTATAATAAAACGTCTAATTAAATAATATAATTGTTATTTCTGAGCACGTTACCTTGCCCACCAGTTAGCTTATCCGTCTCTGCAAAATAAGAAACTATGTCAAAGTTCAAGTATTGAAAACGATTGAAATGCACTTCGCACCACGAATGTTCTTCACGTTTAAAATGTGAACCTCATAAAAAGATTTTATTCAAATTACCCTTGCAAGTCACGTATAAAATTTGTTGTTAACTTGGTTATTCGTTGTAGACTTTAGTGTGCAAGCAATACATGTACTGATAAACAACCAACACAAATGCAGTGTATTTCTTCTATAATATGAGGCGCGAATGGAGCAGATTTATAAACGTGGATGAGAATTAGCTAGCAGGTTTCTTTATGTTTATCCATCATCTTATTTGCTCGAAATCTACAAATGCTTCCGACTTCTCGTTCTTCGCTGCTTTTTACAGATACAAAACACCGACCTATAATACTTTGTTGCCATCTTGTGGTAGAAGTAATAAGACCAGCGAAAATATATAATTATTTGGGTCGTCCACGTTTGGTCCTCGTATTAGACGCTAACGCAAAGGTTAACATCATTGAGCTCGTAAGTGACTACAGTCCTAAATGGTAATTAAGCTATAAAAACAATGATATTGGAAATTAAAACAAAATGCAAAGATGTGCAAATCACTTAAACCCTGCAATCAAGAGAAAATAGTACAAACACAACATACCAAATGTTGAAACTGAGAAATGTTATTGTTCCTTGAAAAATATATGCCCACTTTGAATTTGATGCCAGCAACACATTTCAAAAAAGCTGGTACAGGGCCAACAAAAGACTGAAAAAGGTGTGTAATACAAAATAAGAACCTGGTGGAACATCTCACAAATAATTAGGTCAATTGGCAACAGGTCAGTAACATGATTCGGTATGAAAAGATTTCCCAGACAGGATGTCTTTCAGAAGTAAAGATGGGGAGAGGTTCACCACTATGAAAGACCGTGCAGGCAAATAGTGCAACAATTTAGGAATGACGTTTCTCAACACAAAATTGCAAAGAGTTTGGGGATCACAATCTACAATATCATTAAAAGATTCAGAAAATCCAGAGAAATCTCTGTACGCAAGGGACAAGACCAAAAACCAACCATTGTCTGTGAACACAGCATGTGAAGAAAAACATATATAAACAAGATCCAGAAACGCCACTGCCTTCTCTGGGCCCAAGCTCATTTAAGATTTGACTGAGGAGAATTGGAAAACTGTCCTGTGGTCTGACAAATCAAAATTTCTAATTCTTTTTGGGAATCATGGACACTGCGTCCTCCAGGCTAAAGAGGAGTGGGAACATCCGGCTTGTTATCAGCACATAGTTCAAAAGCCAGCATCCGTGATGGGGTGGGGTGGATTAGTGCACATGGCATGGGTGACTTGCACATCTGTGAAGGCACCATTAATGCTGAACAATATATACACGTTTTGGAGCAACATATGCTGCCATCCAGATGACATCTTTTTCTGGGAAGGCCTTGCTTATTTCAGCAAGACAATGCCAAACCAAATTCTGCACATATTACAACAGCATGGCTCCATAGTAAAAGAGTCTGGGTGCTAAACTGGCCTGACTGCAGTCCAGACCTGTCACCCATTGAAAACATTTGGCGCATTATGAACGAAAAATACAACAAAAGAGCAGCTGAAATCATATGTCAAGCAAGAATGGAAATACATTTCACTTTCAAAACTACAGCAATTGGTCTCCTCAGTTCTCAAACGCTTACAGAGTATTGTTAAAAGAAGAGGTGATGCAACACTGGTAAACATACCCCTGTCCCAACTTTTTTTAAATATGTTGCTGGCATCAAATTAAAAATGGGCATATATTTTTCCAAAAACAGTAACATTTGTCTGGTTCAACATTTGATATGTTGTCTTTGTACTATTTTCAGTTAAATATAGGGATAAATGATTTGCACGTCATTGCATTCTGTTCTCATCTGCATTTTACGCAGCATCCCAACTTTTTGGGAAATGGGGTTGTATTTCCATTATGTAATTTTTTTTAACTTAATTTTACCTTTTTCACCATCGGAAGTGGCCTTTTTTACCCTATGAAAAAGAATTGTGACATCTGGTCTAACTGTGTATCAGGTTATTATTTTTCCATCTAGCATGGATAAAAGCCATTGACAAGGCTGGTGTACAATGACTCGAAAAGCAAAGCTGTTCGTAAGTTTACAGTATCAATGATTTATTAATATATGTTAAAACATCTCATGTCATGGATAACACATGAAATAACAATGATCTACACATATTACCACTCAAAATATTCTACAATATCTGCGTTATTTGCTATTAATATGTCCACATTATTTTACAACTTGTACATACAAAGCATTTAATCTTTTATTAATAAAATCTGCCCATCTGTGTGCCTATGTGTCTTCCTGGGGACTGGAGTGATCTTTGACCTCTGTAAAACCCTGGATGTCTGAGGTTGGAAGGCTGGGTCCAGGGGACTTGTAAGACAACTCACTGAAAGACAAAAAAACAACATATAAAATCACTGTCTGCGTGCATGCTTGCCTGTCTGTCTATCTGACAGATTTTTCCATAGTGGGTATCCTCTGAGAGGAAAAGGCAAGAGAACCTATTGCCAAAATCTGTGATCAGAATAAGCATAATACTTTGCTATAGGTTAAAGAAGGCCTAATCTTGTCACCTGCAGGGACTACCCTTGTTTAGGACAAAGGCAATGAAATTATTGCATTAATGCCAATATCTCTGGCATTGTAGTTTTACCTCTCTCCATTCTTCTCTGTAGTAGCCTGGAAAGGGAGACAAAGAACAACAGGGCTGGTAAGTATTTCCCACAAAGACATGAATAAGATATTCAGTAAGAAAAAAGTGACATGCTTCCACTTCGGTTTGGGTTACCTTGGGCTTCTGTGGGAGCGGAACACCTCCAATCTTCCTAGGCCCTCCAAGAGTGTCAAAAGAATGACTGCGCACCCTTATGGCTCTCTGCAGCAAAGATAGAAACGATGGATGGTCTTGTCCGACACCAACCCTTTTCTAATACTTGATGTGGAAAGGTTAAGAATGTCTGATAATACCTTAAAGTTTTCAATGAACCCTCCACTTCCCTCAGTCACACCCCTCAACCCCTCAGAAGAAAAGAGGGCAGACACGGGGGGATCTCCCATCATGCACTGGGAGCGGCTGGAGAGTTCCGCCTGCAGACCCTCTAAGAGGGACGAACGAGTGCGCAGCTTATATGGAGGTGGAGGCAGCGTAAGGACGTTAGTAGAGGGGGGAGCAGAACAGATCAGTTAGAGGACAGACATGTCGGATCATGTGTTCTGTTCCAAAGAAACACACCTGAACGTTTCTTTGGATTTATTACACGTAATATCTTAAGCACAACTGTTCATAGTCAAAATGCCATTGTTCTGTGGCTACCTCCAGTTTACTGAACCTCTCAGCCTTATAGCAAGAGATCTCTGCATTGATCAGCTTGGTCAGCAGGAACTCCCTCAACAGGGATTTCTGGAAGAGGGGGCAATATGGAGAGACAGGTAAAAAAAAATCATAGTCTTTTAGCATTTGAACAAGTTCAAGATGTTCAAAATAAGATATGAATTCTACTTACATGTGTGAAAATAGGAGGATCAGGAAGAGCAGGACCAAAGGGAGGTACATCTTCTCTGGCTGTCACAGACACCTGCAAACATGTCACTTTCAGGTATAATTCACAGACATCCTATTTTTCTAGCTTTTGTATTTCTAGCTTTTTTTCTATTCCTATCTCTTTCTCTTTTTAAGAATTCTCTGCAATTTTTAAAAAGGGCCCACAATTAACTATTTCACTGTTCATCTACACTAAATAAACATTTTAGTTTATTTCAATGACAGTAACTACAGGGATAAACTACTGGAAAAAAGCTGAAACTGTATTTCAACATTTACACTACAGTTCCAAAGTTTGGGGTCACTTAGAAATGTCTTTATTTTTCATGAAAATATACATGAAATGTATTTTAATGGGAAATAGCAAAATAAATAGGAAATACAGTAATTCACAAGGTTAGAAATAATGATTTTTAATTGAAATTGTGTCCTTCAAACATTCTTTGATTTTGTCACAGAATCCACCATTTGCAGCAATTACAGCCTTGCAGACCTTTGGCATTCTAGTTG
Organism: Esox masquinongy; assembly: GCA_016801175.1. NCBI lineage: Eukaryota > Metazoa > Chordata > Actinopteri > Esociformes > Esocidae > Esox > Esox masquinongy. The sequence continues at coordinate 97,823 of JACXGI010000160.1, read as the reverse complement.
TCAATTTGTTGAGGTAATCTGAAGAGATTTCACCCCATGCTTCCTGAGGCACCTGCCACAAGTTGAATTGGCTTGATGGGCACATCTTACATATGATACAGTCAAGCTGCTCCCTCAACAGATCCAATGACTGTGCTGGCCACTCCATTATAGACAGAATACCAGCTGACTGCTTCTTCCATAAATAGTTCTTGCATAGTTTGGAGCTGTGCTATGGGTCATTGTCCTGTTGTAGGAGGAAATTGACTCCAGTCAAGTGCCATCCACAGGGTATGGCATGGCATTGCAAAATGGACTGATAGCCTTCCTTCTTCAAGATCCCAGTGTAGCTTGTCGGTCTGTGTTTGTTGTCAGCCATATGTTTCGTTGTTCTGTCTAGTTGTGTTGTGTTTCTTTTGTTATAGTTCAAGTTCTTTTATTAAATGTCCTCTGTTCTCCCTGTGCTTGTGTAGTGCCTCATCAACTGTTATATCTGTGAAGGGTGTGGTACACAACATTATAGGAGATCTTCAGTTTCTTGGCAATAACTCACATGGAATAGCCTTCATTTCTCAGAACAAGAATAGCCTGATGAGTTTCAGAAGAAAGTTCTTTGTTTCTGACCATTTTGATCCTGTAATCGAACCCACAATTGCTGATGCTCTAGATACTCAAGCTGGTGCTCTAGATACTAGTCTAAACATTTTTTATTGCTTCTTTAATCAGCAATTGCGGGTTTGATTACAGCTGTGCTACTATAATTGAAAAAGGGTTTTCTAATGATCACATAGCGTTTTAAAAGTATAAATTTGGATTAGCAAAGGAAACAAGGACATTTCTAAGTGATACCACACTTATGAACGATAGTGTATACATACAGCTCTGGAAAAAATTAACTAATTTATTTAAATCAGCATCTCTACATGTATGGCAGCCATTCCATTCCAGTGTCTGTTAAATTCCAACACAGGCACACCTCATTTTACTTAATGAGGTACTGATTAGGTGATTACCTGAACCAAATCTAATTTAACGAGAAAAAGAAAAGCTTTGAGTGAGGAAAAGAAGGGTTCAATTCTGGCTTTACTGGCAGAGGGATACAGTGAGCGTCAGGTTGCTTCCATCCTGGAAATTTCAAAGACGGCGGTTCATAAGAACAAGGTCAAGCAACAGACATTGTGGACAACAAAGCTACAGACCGGCAGAGGGCGAAAACGACTGTCCACTGACCCAGATGACTGTCAACTCATTCAAATGTCACTCAACAACCATAGGATGACATCAAGTGACCTACAAAAAGAATGGCAAACAGCAGCTGGGGTGAAGTGCACGGCGAGGACGGTTCGAAACAGGCTCCTAGGGGCAGGACTGAAGTCGTGCAAAGCTAGAAAAAAGCCCTTCATCAATGAGAAGAAAAGAAGAGCCAGGCTGATGTTTGCAAAAGACCATAAGGATTGGACCGTAGAGGAATGGCGTAAGGTCATCTTCTCTGACAAGTAAAATTTTCAGCTTTGCCCAACACCTGGTCATCTAATGGTTAGACGGAGACCTGGAGAGGCCTACAAGCCACAGTGTCTCGCACCCACTGTGAAATTTGGTGGAGGATAGGTGATGATCTGGGGATGCTTCAGCAAGGCTGGAATTGGGCAGATTTGTCTTTGTGAAGGACGCATGAATCAAGCCAAGTACAAGGTTATCCTGGAAGAACACCTGCTTCCTTCTGCTCTGACAATGTTCCACAACTCTGAGAATTGTTTTTTCCAGCAGGACAATGCTCCATGCCACACAGCCAGGTTAATCAAGGTGTGGATGGAGGACCACCAGATCAAGACCCTGTCATGGCCAGCCCAATCTCCAGACCTGAACCCCATTGAAAACCTCTGGAATTTGATCAAGAGGAAGATGGATGGTTACAAGCCATCAAACAAAGCTGAGCTACTTGAATTTTTGTGCCAGTAGTGGCATAAAGTCACCCAACACCAATGTGACAGACTGGTGGAGAGCATGCCAAGACGCATGAAAGCTGTAATTAGAAATCAGGGTTATTCCACCAAATATTGATTTCTGAACTCTTCCTAAGTTAAAACATTAGTATTTTATTGTTGAAAAATGAATATGAATTATTATGCATTATCTGAGGTCTGAAAACAATGCATCTTTTTTTGGTTATTTTGACCAGTTGTTGACCAGTTGTTGACCATGCGCTGATAACAAGCTGGACGGTCCCTCTCCTCTTTAGTCTGGAGGACACGGTGTCCATGTTTCCCAAAAATAATTTGAAATTTTGATTTGTCAGACCACAGGACAGTTTTCCACTTTGCTTCATGAGCTCAGGCCCAGAGAAGGTGGTGGCATTTTTGGATCATGTTTATATATGGTTTCTTCTTTGCATGGTAGGGTTTTAACTTGCATTTGTGGATGCAGTGACATACTGTGTTCACAGAAAGTAGTTTTTGGAAGTGTTCCTGAGCCCGTGCAGTGATGTCCGCTAGTGAATCGTGTCTGTTTTTAAGGCACCACCGCCTGAGGGCACAAAAATCACGGCCATCCAAAATTGGTTTTCGGCCTTGTCCCTTGGGTACATGGATTTCTTCGGATTCTCTGAAACTCTTAATGATATTATGTACCGTAGATGATGAGATTCCCAAATTCTTTGCAATTTTACGTTGAGAAACATTATTTTTAAATTCTTGCACCATTTGCCCGCGCAGTCTTTCACAGAGTGGTGAACCCCTCCCCATCTTTACATCTGAAAGAATCAACATCCCTGGGATGCCCTTTTTATACCCAACCATATTACTGACCTGTTGCCAATTAACCTAATTAGTTTTCTTTTTTCTTTTTAGCATTACGCAACTTATCCAGTCTTGTTGCCCCTGTCTCAAAGTTTTTGAAATGTGTTGCCATTCAAAGTGGGCATACATTTTTTAAGAAACAATAACATTTCTCAGTTTCAACTTTTGATATGTTGTCTTTGTACTATTTTCTGTTGAATATAGGGTTTAAATTATTTGCACATCATTGCATTCTGTTTTTCTTGACCTTTTACACAGCGTCCCCACTTTTTTGGACACGGGGTTGTAAAAATAATACATATTTGGTAGATGTAATCTGAAACCTTTATGTGATAATTAATGTGCTGGTTAATTACAAATTAATTAACAAATGAAATGATTTATTATTTAATATCACATGTTCATAGAATCCATGCAAAGGCTGCAGGTCTTTGTAATCGTATTATTGTAATGTAATAATTTGCTACATTTAAAACTGCATGAATCACTTGTGTGTACTTTGATTCTTATCTCATCTGAAACCCAGGTAATGTGGTTATACTATTAGATGAAGCATTATATTGTAAGAAGTAAAAAAAAAAGCACGACGTAGGTATAAACTTAGAATTCAACATTTTGAGTGGGTAGTAACCCAAGTTCAAATTTCGTGGTGTGCATTGGGAAAGTATCAGTACCTCTATTACTTTGTTAATCTTCCATCCTCCATCTCACCTGGAACACCCCTTCTCCTCCTTCCTCCCCCTCTCCCTTCCTCACCCTCCGGACCACTAGGAAACAGTGCAGGAAGTGCGAGCTGATGACATCAGAGAGAAAAGGGGTGTTGCCCTCCTGATACACAACAGCAACAATGTCGTTGCCAATGTGTCTCTTCCTCTGGAGCTGTGGTAAGGAATGAGCAGCATTTAAATTGGAGTTATTACTCCTGGACTGAAGGGATTGGCTGTGGGTGAGGAATGTAAATGACATTATTATAACTGACCTGTTGTGCATCTCCCTCTGTGAAAGGCAATTTAGTGGACACATGGAACATTATCTCTCTGCCATGGAAGGCAGTGAAAACTGCATCACTTCCTGTCTGGCCGTGACACACATCTAAACCTCCTCGGAAACTGAGGGTGAGAAAGTTGAGAGAATTAGGGAGGGAAAGAGAGAATGAGTGAAATAAAGAGAGAGTGGAGAGACAAAAAGAAGAGGTAGTGGGAAAGAGGGGGTACCAGTCAGTTGCTAGCTTTTTCCATAATTATCTATTACAATGTCAGATTTCTGTAATTATCTATTACAATGTCAGATTTCTGTTATTATCTATTACAATGTCAGATTTCTGTAATTATCTATTACAATGTCAGATTTCGGTAATTATCTATTACAATGTCAGATTTCTGTAATTATCTATTACAATGTCAGATTTCTGTAATTTCTCCAAAAAGTATATTGAATGCTACTGTACATTACCCAGTAAACCCTTGGAGTGGGACTGTCTCTCCCATAATAGAGAGAAATTCTTGAAAGTCTTTACTTTCCTCATTGTTATAGAGTATGTCCTCCTCTGTCAACTGTAAAAGATAGACAGGACATGTGAGAGGTAAAGTACAGTTGAGTTCTTTAATGCAGCACTGTATTTGTTCCATGTATGGCCTAGTTTACCTGTCCCTCTCTCTGGTACAACACACCAAACTTGAAATTCTGAGACACTCTGTGTTCATCAAATGCTGTTATAAGATCTGGTGCCTGAAAGACCGAGAAGGGAGGAAAGGCAGAAAGAAGCAAAGCAGGGTAGAGAGTGAGGGACAGGGAGATAAAGGGGGAAGGAAAAGGGCATGTTGTTTTGTAATGACTGTCTCTCGTTTTATAGGTCATTTGATGAGTACATTCTGTACCATGCCTGCCTAAAGCATTTCAGAATGTGTGTGTGCAGTTCAAGGATGGTACCTTGAGATAACTGACCACATCAAATCGGGGTACGGTCACACTTTCGCAAAGCATCTGAGAAGGACAAGTGTTCTGGGTCAGTTTGATTTGATAAAATACAGTAAAGGTAAAGTTATCCATCACTGAGACATGGGTACCTTGGCTAGCTCCACTGCCGAAGGGATGTTTGGGAACAGAGACACTGAGAAAACTCCATGCATAGAGCATTCCTTCATTCTATAATGGAAAAACAGACATGTAATACCTGTTATTTATCCAAGTTATGGGTGTGTTTCAAGACATGAATTCAATCATTAGGGATTCCATAACTGATGTGTAACACTGTTAACAAGGATATTACAATGCTGTCTTCATCACCTCAGTATTACTCGTAGCCTCTTCTCTTCTTCCTCCAAACAGACAGAGAGAACAAGGGGTCCCAGGGAGGGGTCCACTGCCGTGAACGAGTGGTGATACTGACACAGGAGAGAGAAAGAGAGAGAGCAAGCTTAAACCCTCAAATTGTTTAGAGTACTATGAATTTTGTGATCTTGAATCATAATCCTATAATCTAATTAATACAATAGAACTATGGGCGGTACTGTACAAACCCGTGAGCGGAAGAACTCCTGGTAGTATTTGGCTTCACTGTCCCTCTCCATGATGTCATAACTCTCTGGCTGTAGTCCGTAATGAGAGGATGTGGGACTGGTCTCAGCAAACTTCTCCAGCGGGGGGTCTATCCAGTAACCACCCAGTTTTGGAGGCAGGATCAGCGGAAGGTCACCACCGATCTTCAAAAGCTGAGACTTTAAAAAGGTTACAGTTTAAAAGTCATTGGTTTATCCAGTTTACAAAAGATATATCAGGAATGCCCTATGAATCAGGATTCTGTTTGAATTCATAGGGCATTCCAGAATTATTGGACAACCTGGTAAAAAATTTGCGAAAAATTCTATACCAAATGACATTGTTGTTTATCGACTTGATCAATGTGCCTGAAAATAGATGGGTATTTTCAGGCGTAGGCCTATAGCTGTTGTCTAATTTTGAAAGTCAACAACAGTTTCTGTTATCTCTCAACAGAAAGAAGAGGTACCAATAATGGTTACCCATGTTTTTGTGAAGAAAAAGTATTTCTTGATTAAGAAATTGTTTTTTCTTATTATTTTATCGGATTGGTTAGATTTTACTCATATTTTGAGAGTAAGCTGATGAATAACAATACATTTTTGTCATTGACCTTTAGGCCCATTGTTAGAAAGTGGTCCAATGACTATGGAAGGCCCTGTACGTGTTGTCATGGTTGCATCAGCATATTAAATGAGTTTTACGCCTGCTGTTATGGGTGTTATTACTGTTCTGACATTAGTGTTTAGGGAACTTAATGTCTGTGAGAATCCTGCACTGTTAATATCATCAGCATACACTTGTGTGCACACAAATGTTGTTGTTTCATTTGAGAAGAAAGACTCACCCTCAAAGGCGGTGGGAATGCACAGCGCTGTTCATCTAGTCTACTGCCCTGTTTACGGAAAGAAGGTCATAGTAACTGAGTTATTGACTGACTGGATAGACTGACTGGATAGAGACTACATTGAACTGACAGGGGGAAGACTGCAGACTCACCTGCAACTTCTCAATGATCTCAAACAGCTCTGTTACCTTACATGGAAAACATAGACAAACAGACGGACAGAGAAAATAAGTGCAAGGAGGAACAGAGAGAAAGAGGAACATCGTAAGACAAACACAGAAGCAGGAAGATAAAGGGAAACATAATTAGTCATGATCCGGTCAAATTATAATAGATATAACGATGATAGATACAGTGTGGCCATGTGATGGAGCAGGCCTTTCACCTTCTGGTTGTTGCCGGTAGAGTGTAACGGTTTGGACTCGCTGGTTGGGGAGTCTAGAATATCCAGAATGCTGCGTTCTAAAGGTTCAGGTTTGCTGCAACAGGTGGAATGACATAGCAAAATTAAATAACCTATCAGTTTCTCCATCAAATACAAGTAAGTATCCACTGCTGAATCCAGTGCTAAATGACCAGCATGACTGAAGGTAAAAAATATAAATTAAAAGATTTTACTCACCTCATCTCATTCTCACATATGAACTTGTCCACACTATAAACAAGGAGTCAACATGTTAAGTCTAAGTCAACATGTTAAGTCTAAGTCAACATGTTGCGTGACACGAAGGAATACTCTCATGAGCAACATTGCTAATTTAAAACATTTTTACGAATCATTTCTCAATATTTTGATTGTCTTACCCTCCGTATGCTCCAAAAGTGAAACTTCTCTTTCTGGAGATGAACTTCTCGTTTCTCTCTCTTTCCATTGTTCGATGGGTGCCTGAGTGTGCCAGTGCTCCAGCTACAGTGTCGATGAGAGCTGCTTAGGGATGAATTAATTCAGTCTATCGTTCCCCTCCCTCTCATTCTCCCTGCCCCCTGCCTCACTCATTTAATCTCTCTACTTCCTTCCCTCTATCCTGCTGTCAGCCAGACCGGCAACATTAACCCACTGGTGGCCACAGGGACACACGCTGAAGGATAGCAGCCCATCATCAGCCTCGAATGACACGGATGAACGCAGAGACAGTGGGGCCGACGGGAATCAGAATGGCACTATGCTCTGTTGAATACAGGTGGTTGGTTCTCAGACTGGCTGTGGTTTAAGAGAGGCATATAAATAAACACATGACAGATTTTCTTTAGACCTGCTACCCTTTGAGTCTGTAAAATCATCAATTATTGACAGCCCATACTGACAGAGGAGTGGAGAGAGGGGAGAGAAGGGGTGGGTGTGGAAGGGAGGGCGCGGAGGATGGGTGACACGGGTGAGGGAGGAAGGTTGTTGGGGACCGTTGAGAGTGGAGAGGAGGGAAGGGGAGTGCTGAGAATGGGTGGCAGTGGAGAGGAGGGAGGTTGTTGCAGATGGTTGAGATGGGGGGGGTGTTGAAGATGGTTAAGAGTGGAGAGGAAGGAAGGAAGGAAGGGGGTGTTGAAGATGGTTGAGAGTGGAGAGGAAGGAAGGAAGGAAGGG
>JACXGI010000160.1:73322-89985 GCA_016801175.1 Esox masquinongy | reverse complement strand
CCCTCACCCGTGTCACCCATCCTCCGCGCCCTCCCTTCCACACCCACCCCTTCTCTCCCCTCTCTCCACTCCTCTGTCAGTATGGGCTGTCAATAATTGATGATTTTACAGACTCAAAGGGTAGCAGGTCTAAAGAAAATCTGTCATGTGTTTATTTATATGCCTCTCTTAAACCACAGCCAGTCTGAGAACCAACCACCTGTATTCAACAGAGCATAGTGCCATTCTGATTCCCGTCGGCCCCACTGTCTCTGCGTTCATCCGTGTCATTCGAGGCTGATGATGGGCTGCTATCCTTCAGCGTGTGTCCCTGTGGCCACCAGTGGGTTAATGTTGCCGGTCTGGCTGACAGCAGGATAGAGGGAAGGAAGTAGAGAGATTAAATGAGTGAGGCAGGGGGCAGGGAGAATGAGAGGGAGGGGAACGATAGACTGAATTAATTCATCCCTAAGCAGCTCTCATCGACACTGTAGCTGGAGCACTGGCACACTCAGGCACCCATCGAACAATGGAAAGAGAGAGAAACGAGAAGTTCATCTCCAGAAAGAGAAGTTTCACTTTTGGAGCATACGGAGGGTAAGACAATCAAAATATTGAGAAATGATTCGTAAAAATGTTTTAAATTAGCAATGTTGCTCATGAGAGTATTCCTTCGTGTCACGCAACATGTTGACTTAGACTTAACATGTTGACTTAGACTTAACATGTTGACTCCTTGTTTATAGTGTGGACAAGTTCATATGTGAGAATGAGATGAGGTGAGTAAAATCTTTTAATTTATATTTTTTACCTTCAGTCATGCTGGTCATTTAGCACTGGATTCAGCAGTGGATACTTACTTGTATTTGATGGAGAAACTGATAGGTTATTTAATTTTGCTATGTCATTCCACCTGTTGCAGCAAACCTGAACCTTTAGAACGCAGCATTCTGGATATTCTAGACTCCCCAACCAGCGAGTCCAAACCGTTACACTCTACCGGCAACAACCAGAAGGTGAAAGGCCTGCTCCATCACATGGCCACACTGTATCTATCATCGTTATATCTATTATAATTTGACCGGATCATGACTAATTATGTTTCCCTTTATCTTCCTGCTTCTGTGTTTGTCTTACGATGTTCCTCTTTCTCTCTGTTCCTCCTTGCACTTATTTTCTCTGTCCGTCTGTTTGTCTATGTTTTCCATGTAAGGTAACAGAGCTGTTTGAGATCATTGAGAAGTTGCAGGTGAGTCTGCAGTCTTCCCCCTGTCAGTTCAATGTAGTCTCTATCCAGTCAGTCTATCCAGTCAGTCAATAACTCAGTTACTATGACCTTCTTTCCGTAAACAGGGCAGTAGACTAGATGAACAGCGCTGTGCATTCCCACCGCCTTTGAGGGTGAGTCTTTCTTCTCAAATGAAACAACAACATTTGTGTGCACACAAGTGTATGCTGATGATATTAACAGTGCAGGATTCTCACAGACATTAAGTTCCCTAAACACTAATGTCAGAACAGTAATAACACCCATAACAGCAGGCGTAAAACTCATTTAATATGCTGATGCAACCATGACAACACGTACAGGGCCTTCCATAGTCATTGGACCACTTTCTAACAATGGGCCTAAAGGTCAATGACAAAAATGTATTGTTATTCATCAGCTTACTCTCAAAATATGAGTAAAATCTAACCAATCCGATAAAATAATAAGAAAAAACAATTTCTTAATCAAGAAATACTTTTTCTTCACAAAAACATGGGTAACCATTATTGGTACCTCTTCTTTCTGTTGAGAGATAACAGAAACTGTTGTTGACTTTCAAAATTAGACAACAGCTATAGGCCTACGCCTGAAAATACCCATCTATTTTCAGGCACATTGATCAAGTCGATAAACAACAATGTCATTTGGTATAGAATTTTTCGCAAATTTTTTACCAGGTTGTCCAATAATTCTGGAATGCCCTATGAATTCAAACAGAATCCTGATTCATAGGGCATTCCTGATATATCTTTTGTAAACTGGATAAACCAATGACTTTTAAACTGTAACCTTTTTAAAGTCTCAGCTTTTGAAGATCGGTGGTGACCTTCCGCTGATCCTGCCTCCAAAACTGGGTGGTTACTGGATAGACCCCCCGCTGGAGAAGTTTGCTGAGACCAGTCCCACATCCTCTCATTACGGACTACAGCCAGAGAGTTATGACATCATGGAGAGGGACAGTGAAGCCAAATACTACCAGGAGTTCTTCCGCTCACGGGTTTGTACAGTACCGCCCATAGTTCTATTGTATTAATTAGATTATAGGATTATGATTCAAGATCACAAAATTCATAGTACTCTAAACAATTTGAGGGTTTAAGCTTGCTCTCTCTCTTTCTCTCTCCTGTGTCAGTATCACCACTCGTTCACGGCAGTGGACCCCTCCCTGGGACCCCTTGTTCTCTCTGTCTGTTTGGAGGAAGAAGAGAAGAGGCTACGAGTAATACTGAGGTGATGAAGACAGCATTGTAATATCCTTGTTAACAGTGTTACACATCAGTTATGGAATCCCTAATGATTGAATTCATGTCTTGAAACACACCCATAACTTGGATAAATAACAGGTATTACATGTCTGTTTTTCCATTATAGAATGAAGGAATGCTCTATGCATGGAGTTTTCTCAGTGTCTCTGTTCCCAAACATCCCTTCGGCAGTGGAGCTAGCCAAGGTACCCATGTCTCAGTGATGGATAACTTTACCTTTACTGTATTTTATCAAATCAAACTGACCCAGAACACTTGTCCTTCTCAGATGCTTTGCGAAAGTGTGACCGTACCCCGATTTGATGTGGTCAGTTATCTCAAGGTACCATCCTTGAACTGCACACACACATTCTGAAATGCTTTAGGCAGGCATGGTACAGAATGTACTCATCAAATGACCTATAAAACGAGAGACAGTCATTACAAAACAACATGCCCTTTTCCTTCCCCCTTTATCTCCCTGTCCCTCACTCTCTACCCTGCTTTGCTTCTTTCTGCCTTTCCTCCCTTCTCGGTCTTTCAGGCACCAGATCTTATAACAGCATTTGATGAACACAGAGTGTCTCAGAATTTCAAGTTTGGTGTGTTGTACCAGAGAGAGGGACAGGTAAACTAGGCCATACATGGAACAAATACAGTGCTGCATTAAAGAACTCAACTGTACTTTACCTCTCACATGTCCTGTCTATCTTTTACAGTTGACAGAGGAGGACATACTCTATAACAATGAGGAAAGTAAAGACTTTCAAGAATTTCTCTCTATTATGGGAGAGACAGTCCCACTCCAAGGGTTTACTGGGTAATGTACAGTAGCATTCAATATACTTTTTGGAGAAATTACAGAAATCTGACATTGTAATAGATAATTACAGAAATCTGACATTGTAATAGATAATTACCGAAATCTGACATTGTAATAGATAATTACAGAAATCTGACATTGTAATAGATAATAACAGAAATCTGACATTGTAATAGATAATTACAGAAATCTGACATTGTAATAGATAATTATGGAAAAAGCTAGCAACTGACTGGTACCCCCTCTTTCCCACTACCTCTTCTTTTTGTCTCTCCACTCTCTCTTTATTTCACTCATTCTCTCTTTCCCTCCCTAATTCTCTCAACTTTCTCACCCTCAGTTTCCGAGGAGGTTTAGATGTGTGTCACGGCCAGACAGGAAGTGATGCAGTTTTCACTGCCTTCCATGGCAGAGAGATAATGTTCCATGTGTCCACTAAATTGCCTTTCACAGAGGGAGATGCACAACAGGTCAGTTATAATAATGTCATTTACATTCCTCACCCACAGCCAATCCCTTCAGTCCAGGAGTAATAACTCCAATTTAAATGCTGCTCATTCCTTACCACAGCTCCAGAGGAAGAGACACATTGGCAACGACATTGTTGCTGTTGTGTATCAGGAGGGCAACACCCCTTTTCTCTCTGATGTCATCAGCTCGCACTTCCTGCACTGTTTCCTAGTGGTCCGGAGGGTGAGGAAGGGAGAGGGGGAGGAAGGAGGAGAAGGGGTGTTCCAGGTGAGATGGAGGATGGAAGATTAACAAAGTAATAGAGGTACTGATACTTTCCCAATGCACACCACGAAATTTGAACTTGGGTTACTACCCACTCAAAATGTTGAATTCTAAGTTTATACCTACGTCGTGCTTTTTTTTTTACTTCTTACAATATAATGCTTCATCTAATAGTATAACCACATTACCTGGGTTTCAGATGAGATAAGAATCAAAGTACACACAAGTGATTCATGCAGTTTTAAATGTAGCAAATTATTACATTACAATAATACGATTACAAAGACCTGCAGCCTTTGCATGGATTCTATGAACATGTGATATTAAATAATAAATCATTTCATTTGTTAATTAATTTGTAATTAACCAGCACATTAATTATCACATAAAGGTTTCAGATTACATCTACCAAATATGTATTATTTTTACAACCCCGTGTCCAAAAAAGTGGGGACGCTGTGTAAAAGGTCAAGAAAAACAGAATGCAATGATGTGCAAATAATTTAAACCCTATATTCAACAGAAAATAGTACAAAGACAACATATCAAAAGTTGAAACTGAGAAATGTTATTGTTTCTTAAAAAATGTATGCCCACTTTGAATGGCAACACATTTCAAAAACTTTGAGACAGGGGCAACAAGACTGGATAAGTTGCGTAATGCTAAAAAGAAAAAAGAAAACTAATTAGGTTAATTGGCAACAGGTCAGTAATATGGTTGGGTATAAAAAGGGCATCCCAGGGATGTTGATTCTTTCAGATGTAAAGATGGGGAGGGGTTCACCACTCTGTGAAAGACTGCGCGGGCAAATGGTGCAAGAATTTAAAAATAATGTTTCTCAACGTAAAATTGCAAAGAATTTGGGAATCTCATCATCTACGGTACATAATATCATTAAGAGTTTCAGAGAATCCGAAGAAATCCATGTACCCAAGGGACAAGGCCGAAAACCAATTTTGGATGGCCGTGATTTTTGTGCCCTCAGGCGGTGGTGCCTTAAAAACAGACACGATTCACTAGCGGACATCACTGCACGGGCTCAGGAACACTTCCAAAAACTACTTTCTGTGAACACAGTATGTCACTGCATCCACAAATGCAAGTTAAAACCCTACCATGCAAAGAAGAAACCATATATAAACATGATCCAAAAATGCCACCACCTTCTCTGGGCCTGAGCTCATGAAGCAAAGTGGAAAACTGTCCTGTGGTCTGACAAATCAAAATTTCAAATTATTTTTGGGAAACATGGACACCGTGTCCTCCAGACTAAAGAGGAGAGGGACCGTCCAGCTTGTTATCAGCGCATGGTCAACAACTGGTCAACAACTGGTCAAAATAACCAAAAAAAGATGCATTGTTTTCAGACCTCAGATAATGCATAATAATTCATATTCATTTTTCAACAATAAAATACTAATGTTTTAACTTAGGAAGAGTTCAGAAATCAATATTTGGTGGAATAACCCTGATTTCTAATTACAGCTTTCATGCGTCTTGGCATGCTCTCCACCAGTCTGTCACATTGGTGTTGGGTGACTTTATGCCACTACTGGCACAAAAATTCAAGTAGCTCAGCTTTGTTTGATGGCTTGTAACCATCCATCTTCCTCTTGATCAAATTCCAGAGGTTTTCAATGGGGTTCAGGTCTGGAGATTGGGCTGGCCATGACAGGGTCTTGATCTGGTGGTCCTCCATCCACACCTTGATTAACCTGGCTGTGTGGCATGGAGCATTGTCCTGCTGGAAAAAACAATTCTCAGAGTTGTGGAACATTGTCAGAGCAGAAGGAAGCAGGTGTTCTTCCAGGATAACCTTGTACTTGGCTTGATTCATGCGTCCTTCACAAAGACAAATCTGCCCAATTCCAGCCTTGCTGAAGCATCCCCAGATCATCACCTATCCTCCACCAAATTTCACAGTGGGTGCGAGACACTGTGGCTTGTAGGCCTCTCCAGGTCTCCGTCTAACCATTAGATGACCAGGTGTTGGGCAAAGCTGAAAATTTTACTTGTCAGAGAAGATGACCTTACGCCATTCCTCTACGGTCCAATCCTTATGGTCTTTTGCAAACATCAGCCTGGCTCTTCTTTTCTTCTCATTGATGAAGGGCTTTTTTCTAGCTTTGCACGACTTCAGTCCTGCCCCTAGGAGCCTGTTTCGAACCGTCCTCGCCGTGCACTTCACCCCAGCTGCTGTTTGCCATTCTTTTTGTAGGTCACTTGATGTCATCCTATGGTTGTTGAGTGACATTTGAATGAGTTGACAGTCATCTGGGTCAGTGGACAGTCGTTTTCGCCCTCTGCCGGTCTGTAGCTTTGTTGTCCACAATGTCTGTTGCTTGACCTTGTTCTTATGAACCGCCGTCTTTGAAATTTCCAGGATGGAAGCAACCTGACGCTCACTGTATCCCTCTGCCAGTAAAGCCAGAATTGAACCCTTCTTTTCCTCACTCAAAGCTTTTCTTTTTCTCGTTAAATTAGATTTGGTTCAGGTAATCACCTAATCAGTACCTCATTAAGTAAAATGAGGTGTGCCTGTGTTGGAATTTAACAGACACTGGAATGGAATGGCTGCCATACATGTAGAGATGCTGATTTAAATAAATTAGTTAATTTTTTCCAGAGCTGTATGTATACACTATCGTTCATAAGTGTGGTATCACTTAGAAATGTCCTTGTTTCCTTTGCTAATCCAAATTTATACTTTTAAAACGCTATGTGATCATTAGAAAACCCTTTTTCAATTATAGTAGCACAGCTGTAATCAAACCCGCAATTGCTGATTAAAGAAGCAATAAAAAATGTTTAGACTAGTATCTAGAGCACCAGCTTGAGTATCTAGAGCATCAGCAATTGTGGGTTCGATTACAGGATCAAAATGGTCAGAAACAAAGAACTTTCTTCTGAAACTCATCAGGCTATTCTTGTTCTGAGAAATGAAGGCTATTCCATGTGAGTTATTGCCAAGAAACTGAAGATCTCCTATAATGTTGTGTACCACACCCTTCACAGATATAACAGTTGATGAGGCACTACACAAGCACAGGGAGAACAGAGGACATTTAATAAAAGAACTTGAACTATAACAAAAGAAACACAACACAACTAGACAGAACAACGAAACATATGGCTGACAACAAACACAGACCGACAAGCTACACTGGGATCTTGAAGAAGGAAGGCTATCAGTCCATTTTGCAATGCCATGCCATACCCTGTGGATGGCACTTGACTGGAGTCAATTTCCTCCTACAACAGGACAATGACCCATAGCACAGCTCCAAACTATGCAAGAACTATTTATGGAAGAAGCAGTCAGCTGGTATTCTGTCTATAATGGAGTGGCCAGCACAGTCATTGGATCTGTTGAGGGAGCAGCTTGACTGTATCATATGTAAGATGTGCCCATCAAGCCAATTCAACTTGTGGCAGGTGCCTCAGGAAGCATGGGGTGAAATCTCTTCAGATTACCTCAACAAATTGACAACTAGAATGCCAAAGGTCTGCAAGGCTGTAATTGCTGCAAATGGTGGATTCTGTGACAAAATCAAAGAATGTTTGAAGGACACAATTTCAATTAAAAATCATTATTTCTAACCTTGTGAATTACTGTATTTCCTATTTATTTTGCTATTTCCCATTAAAATACATTTCATGTATATTTTCATGAAAAATAAAGACATTTCTAAGTGACCCCAAACTTTGGAACTGTAGTGTAAATGTTGAAATACAGTTTCAGCTTTTTTCCAGTAGTTTATCCCTGTAGTTACTGTCATTGAAATAAACTAAAATGTTTATTTAGTGTAGATGAACAGTGAAATAGTTAATTGTGGGCCCTTTTTAAAAATTGCAGAGAATTCTTAAAAAGAGAAAGAGATAGGAATAGAAAAAAAGCTAGAAATACAAAAGCTAGAAAAATAGGATGTCTGTGAATTATACCTGAAAGTGACATGTTTGCAGGTGTCTGTGACAGCCAGAGAAGATGTACCTCCCTTTGGTCCTGCTCTTCCTGATCCTCCTATTTTCACACATGTAAGTAGAATTCATATCTTATTTTGAACATCTTGAACTTGTTCAAATGCTAAAAGACTATGATTTTTTTTTACCTGTCTCTCCATATTGCCCCCTCTTCCAGAAATCCCTGTTGAGGGAGTTCCTGCTGACCAAGCTGATCAATGCAGAGATCTCTTGCTATAAGGCTGAGAGGTTCAGTAAACTGGAGGTAGCCACAGAACAATGGCATTTTGACTATGAACAGTTGTGCTTAAGATATTACGTGTAATAAATCCAAAGAAACGTTCAGGTGTGTTTCTTTGGAACAGAACACATGATCCGACATGTCTGTCCTCTAACTGATCTGTTCTGCTCCCCCCTCTACTAACGTCCTTACGCTGCCTCCACCTCCATATAAGCTGCGCACTCGTTCGTCCCTCTTAGAGGGTCTGCAGGCGGAACTCTCCAGCCGCTCCCAGTGCATGATGGGAGATCCCCCCGTGTCTGCCCTCTTTTCTTCTGAGGGGTTGAGGGGTGTGACTGAGGGAAGTGGAGGGTTCATTGAAAACTTTAAGGTATTATCAGACATTCTTAACCTTTCCACATCAAGTATTAGAAAAGGGTTGGTGTCGGACAAGACCATCCATCGTTTCTATCTTTGCTGCAGAGAGCCATAAGGGTGCGCAGTCATTCTTTTGACACTCTTGGAGGGCCTAGGAAGATTGGAGGTGTTCCGCTCCCACAGAAGCCCAAGGTAACCCAAACCGAAGTGGAAGCATGTCACTTTTTTCTTACTGAATATCTTATTCATGTCTTTGTGGGAAATACTTACCAGCCCTGTTGTTCTTTGTCTCCCTTTCCAGGCTACTACAGAGAAGAATGGAGAGAGGTAAAACTACAATGCCAGAGATATTGGCATTAATGCAATAATTTCATTGCCTTTGTCCTAAACAAGGGTAGTCCCTGCAGGTGACAAGATTAGGCCTTCTTTAACCTATAGCAAAGTATTATGCTTATTCTGATCACAGATTTTGGCAATAGGTTCTCTTGCCTTTTCCTCTCAGAGGATACCCACTATGGAAAAATCTGTCAGATAGACAGACAGGCAAGCATGCACGCAGACAGTGATTTTATATGTTGTTTTTTTGTCTTTCAGTGAGTTGTCTTACAAGTCCCCTGGACCCAGCCTTCCAACCTCAGACATCCAGGGTTTTACAGAGGTCAAAGATCACTCCAGTCCCCAGGAAGACACATAGGCACACAGATGGGCAGATTTTATTAATAAAAGATTAAATGCTTTGTATGTACAAGTTGTAAAATAATGTGGACATATTAATAGCAAATAACGCAGATATTGTAGAATATTTTGAGTGGTAATATGTGTAGATCATTGTTATTTCATGTGTTATCCATGACATGAGATGTTTTAACATATATTAATAAATCATTGATACTGTAAACTTACGAACAGCTTTGCTTTTCGAGTCATTGTACACCAGCCTTGTCAATGGCTTTTATCCATGCTAGATGGAAAAATAATAACCTGATACACAGTTAGACCAGATGTCACAATTCTTTTTCATAGGGTAAAAAAGGCCACTTCCGATGGTGAAAAAGGTAAAATTAAGTTAAAAAAAATTACATAATGGAAATACAACCCCATTTCCCAAAAAGTTGGGATGCTGCGTAAAATGCAGATGAGAACAGAATGCAATGACGTGCAAATCATTTATCCCTATATTTAACTGAAAATAGTACAAAGACAACATATCAAATGTTGAACCAGACAAATGTTACTGTTTTTGGAAAAATATATGCCCATTTTTAATTTGATGCCAGCAACATATTTAAAAAAAGTTGGGACAGGGGTATGTTTACCAGTGTTGCATCACCTCTTCTTTTAACAATACTCTGTAAGCGTTTGAGAACTGAGGAGACCAATTGCTGTAGTTTTGAAAGTGAAATGTATTTCCATTCTTGCTTGACATATGATTTCAGCTGCTCTTTTGTTGTATTTTTCGTTCATAATGCGCCAAATGTTTTCAATGGGTGACAGGTCTGGACTGCAGTCAGGCCAGTTTAGCACCCAGACTCTTTTACTATGGAGCCATGCTGTTGTAATATGTGCAGAATTTGGTTTGGCATTGTCTTGCTGAAATAAGCAAGGCCTTCCCAGAAAAAGATGTCATCTGGATGGCAGCATATGTTGCTCCAAAACGTGTATATATTGTTCAGCATTAATGGTGCCTTCACAGATGTGCAAGTCACCCATGCCATGTGCACTAATCCACCCCACCCCATCACGGATGCTGGCTTTTGAACTATGTGCTGATAACAAGCCGGATGTTCCCACTCCTCTTTAGCCTGGAGGACGCAGTGTCCATGATTCCCAAAAAGAATTAGAAATTTTGATTTGTCAGACCACAGGACAGTTTTCCAATTCTCCTCAGTCAAATCTTAAATGAGCTTGGGCCCAGAGAAGGCAGTGGCGTTTCTGGATCTTGTTTATATATGTTTTTCTTCACATGCTGTGTTCACAGACAATGGTTGGTTTTTGGTCTTGTCCCTTGCGTACAGAGATTTCTCTGGATTTTCTGAATCTTTTAATGATATTGTAGATTGTGATCCCCAAACTCTTTGCAATTTTGTGTTGAGAAACGTCATTCCTAAATTGTTGCACTATTTGCCTGCACGGTCTTTCATAGTGGTGAACCTCTCCCCATCTTTACTTCTGAAAGACATCCTGTCTGGGAAATCTTTTCATACCGAATCATGTTACTGACCTGTTGCCAATTGACCTAATTATTTGTGAGATGTTCCACCAGGTTCTTATTTTGTATTACACACCTTTTTCAGTCTTTTGTTGGCCCTGTACCAGCTTTTTTGAAATGTGTTGCTGGCATCAAATTCAAAGTGGGCATATATTTTTCAAGGAACAATAACATTTCTCAGTTTCAACATTTGGTATGTTGTGTTTGTACTATTTTCTCTTGATTGCAGGGTTTAAGTGATTTGCACATCTTTGCATTTTGTTTTAATTTCCAATATCATTGTTTTTATAGCTTAATTACCATTTAGGACTGTAGTCACTTACGAGCTCAATGATGTTAACCTTTGCGTTAGCGTCTAATACGAGGACCAAACGTGGACGACCCAAATAATTATATATTTTCGCTGGTCTTATTACTTCTACCACAAGATGGCAACAAAGTATTATAGGTCGGTGTTTTGTATCTGTAAAAAGCAGCGAAGAACGAGAAGTCGGAAGCATTTGTAGATTTCGAGCAAATAAGATGATGGATAAACATAAAGAAACCTGCTAGCTAATTCTCATCCACGTTTATAAATCTGCTCCATTCGCGCCTCATATTATAGAAGAAATACACTGCATTTGTGTTGGTTGTTTATCAGTACATGTATTGCTTGCACACTAAAGTCTACAACGAATAACCAAGTTAACAACAAATTTTATACGTGACTTGCAAGGGTAATTTGAATAAAATCTTTTTATGAGGTTCACATTTTAAACGTGAAGAACATTCGTGGTGCGAAGTGCATTTCAATCGTTTTCAATACTTGAACTTTGACATAGTTTCTTATTTTGCAGAGACGGATAAGCTAACTGGTGGGCAAGGTAACGTGCTCAGAAATAACAATTATATTATTTAATTAGACGTTTTATTATAACATGAAACGTTTTCCCATCTAGAAAAAATCTTTAAAAAGTTATTATATTCTGGCTACGCTAACGTTTACACAGAAAAGGTCATGTTTTCACAGGCAGTTTGAAGTTAGGCAGTTGAAGGTTAAGCGGATGTTAAGTCGGCAAATTGTTTATTACTAATACCTATGTGTTTTCTTCAGATGGCAAATTCCCGAAAAGTGATCGAACTGTTTTATGACGTGGTTTCTCCCTACTCGTGGCTTGGCTTTGAGGTTAGTGTGATAATACATTTCTAAATAAATTTCAGATTTAGTGTTGACCTATCTTTGGGCATGCATGTACCCGATCTATAGGTCTTGTGCCGGTACAGAAATGTGTGGAACGTTGACGTCAAGCTGCGTCCTGCTTTCTTGGCTGGTGTCATGCAAGGTTCAGGTAAATCAAGTTAAAACGATAAGCAAACCAGTAATAAAAATCTTTTGGATGGTGTGTAATGTTTACACTGCTGCTGGGAACCTAACACCCCTTTGACATTTTCGTAAGCCAATGATTTTTTTACATCGTTACGAAATGTGATAAGATGGTATTCCCCATTTTTAGTCACCAGAGTAAAGTATAGACCTGCATGATTTTCAATTGTCACATATGGGCCACAAATAATATCATGATTTAATTAATTATTAATGATTCGTTCATTAATAAAAGAAAAAAGAAAAAGCATGAGACTGAGAGAAATGTGATTAATTTCAACGGGATGTAGAATTTATTGGCATATTGGCCATGCTGTCCGTCATACAAAAGAGGTAAATCTGTGAGGAGTCATCTGTTGTGCTGCAATGCCTATTGTACTGTCTGTCATCTTCTATTGTACTGTCTATCATCTTCTATTGTACTGTCTATCATCTTCTATTGTACTGTCTGTCATCTTCTATTGTACTGTCTGTCATCTTCTATTGTACTGTCTGTCATTTTCTATTGTACTGTTGTCTACTCCAGGAAACAAGTCTCCACTTATGACCCCAAACAAGTTCCTGTACATGAACAAAGATCTGCACCGTCTGTGTCAGTACTTCCAGGTCCCCCTCAATCCTCCAGCGAACCCGTTTGAGGCCATGTTCGAAAAAGGTCCAACACTCCCACCGTGATTTTGTTGAATTAAATATACCAGTAGTCACACTTGCCTAACTTTTTTTGGTGTTAGCAGATACGTTAGTCAAAGACGTGTGGCTAAGAACGTAGTGTGTCATTAATGTTTCCTGCTTGAAATATGCTAGATCAGTGAATAATGTTAATGTACAACCCCGTTTCCAAAAAAAGTTGGGACGCTGTGTAAAATGGAAATAATAACAGAATGCAAAGATGTGCAAATTGTTTAAACCCTATATGTAATAGAAAATAGTAAAAAGACAACATATCAAACTGAAAAATGTTACTGTTCCTTGAAAAATATATGCCCACTTTGAATTTGATGCAAACAACATGTTTTTAAAAAGCTGGGACAGGAGCAACAAAAGACTGGAAAAGTTGTGTAATAGAAAAAAAGAACCTGATGGAACATCTCACAACTAATTAGGTTAATTGGCAACAGGTCAGTAACATGACTGGGCATAAAAAGAGCATCCCAGAGAGGAAGTCTTTCAGAAGTAAAGATGGGGAGAGGTTCACCACTCTGTGAAAGACTGTATGGGCGAATAGTGCAACTATTTAGGAATAGTGCTTCTCAATGTAAAATTGCAAAGAATTTGGGGATCTCGTAATCTGCTGTACATAATATCATTAAAAGATTCAGAGAATCTTTAGAAATCTGTATGCAAGGGACAAGGCTGAAAACCAATATTGGATGGCCGTGATCTTCCGGCACTCAGGCAGCACTGCATTCAAAACAGACACAAATCTGTAGTGGACATCACTGCACGGGCTCAGGAACTGTTCCAAAAACCGTTGTTACTGAACACAGTACATCGCTGCATCCGCTGGTGCTGAGGGGAAATGCCAGTTAAAACTCTACCATGCAAAGAAGAAACCATGCATAAACTAAATCCAGAATCGCTACCGTGTTCTCTGGTCCCAAACTCGTTTAAGGTGGACTGAGGCCAACTGGAAACTCCTATGGTCTGATGAATCAAAATTTGAAATTATTTTTGGGAATCATAGACGCCGCATCCTCCAGACTAAAGAGGAGAAAGACCATCCAGCTTATTATCAGTGCACAGTTCAGTGCCTTCATTGTGCACGTCTCTGAAGGCACCTTTAATGCTGAACAGTATATACAGGTTTTGGACATGGCATGGGTGGCAGCAACAAATGCTGCCATCCAGACAACATCTATTCCAGGGTGGGCCTTGCTTATTTCAGCAAGACAATGCCAAACCACATTCTGCACATATTACAACAGCATGGCTCCATAGTAAAAGAGTCTGGGTGCTAAACTGGCCTGCCTACAGACCTGTCACCCATTGAAAACATTTGGCGCATTATGAAACGAAAAATACAACAAAAGAGCAGCTGAAATCATATATCAAGCAAGAAAGGAAATACATTTCACTTTCAAAACTACAGCAATTGTTCTCCTCAGTTCTCAAACGCTTACAGAGTATTGTTAAAAGAAGAGGTGATGCAACACTGGTAAACATGCCCCTGTCCCAACTTTTCTTTAAACATGTTGCTGGCATCAAATTCAAAATGGGCATATATTTTTCCAAAAACAGTAACATTTGTATGGTTCAACATTTGATATGTTGTCTTTGCACTATTTTCAGTTAAATATAGGGGTAAATGATTTGCACATCATTGCATTCTGTTCTCATCTGCATTTTACGCAGCATCCCAACTTTTTTGGAAATCAGGTTGTATATTCAACAGCATTTTTGTGCTGTAGGCCAGGATTTGTCAGCTGGTGCTGAGGGGAAGTCTCTCCCTGTCACAACCCACTCACTGGTACTGAGAGAGGCACGTGTTCTCATTATGCCTATTGTGTATCACAAAGAGCAAAATAGTTGCTGTAAATGCTTAATTAATTGATCAGTTACAGTAGACTGCATACGTTTTCATACCGCTCTTACCAAGTGAGCACACACGCTAAATATAACTAATTACGCATCTTTTGTATCTCGTCAGCAAAATGAAGTTCTTGCTGATGCCACTGGAATATTTTACTCTTTCAGGGACATTGTCTGCCATGCGCTTCGTGACCGCGCTTCAGGAGAGTGAGGTGGGCGGGGACAAGCAGGTAGAGCAAATGTCCCGGGAGCTGTGGACGAGGATCTGGAGCCTGGACAAAGACATATCCCAGCCTGGATCCATCTCTGAGGTACCAAGAAGAACAGGGCTTGAGGATGGGACTGTCTGCATTTATTATACTTAACCTTTCTAGTGCAGGGGTTCCCCAGGTCCAACTTTGTCACGTTTGGAGAAAAACCAACAGTGTTGTTTTGAAGATCATTTCCTCCCACTCAACTTAGTTTAGCAACACTCATTACCAACATTATAAATTGTTTTTTTTTATTAATAATAATTTCATGATTATACACAACAAAAGATTTTTTCTCCTTGCTGGTTTGCTGGTCAGATGTTCGTCTAGGCCGCAAAGAAATATATATTTTCAGCCAATTATTCAACTTATTTCTAGTCTCAAATCATTAGCGATAGATGCTATATATATATATATATATATATCTTTATTTAAAGTTCTACATATGCTGCCTGAGTATGGCTTGACCTTAGGGTGACAGCAATAATTTTTTTTTTACTTTTCAAAGTTCAGCCCTCATACAAATTCTGAAATGTTCTCATTTTCCTAAACTAATTTTCATGTCCACACTAACACGTTAGCTCAATCTTTGTGTGCCTTAGTTTTGAGTTTTGTGAAAACATCACATTTAATGTAATAGAACAGTCATTCACTCTTTGACCAAATAGTGTGCAGCAGAAGGTGTGAGAGGCGGACACCGCACACTCTCTTTTTGAATAGTTTAGAACTGGATGACAGTCTTGTTTTGTCCTCTAATCCAATTATTTGTTTGCATGTACAGAGTTGGAACTGGAAAGAGATTTCATATGGATGATCATATGACTGGAGGGAACCTTTCAGTGTGTAACATGGCAGTTCTACTTTCGCCATGAGGCGTTTTGTCGATTACATGAAAGATATCAACAAAAGTTTATTTTCACTAAAAACCAATGGGTATAATCATAGGCAAATCTTAATGCATTATACTGTATGTATTTACACACGTTAGTATTTACACATGTTAGTAAAGCAAATACAGAAAAGTAGGCTAACTGTTCAAATATAACTTGTGTGCCAAATGTACTGGTGCTTGGTGAAGGAGCCGCAGCTGCCCATAAAGCAAACAACACATCTGGCTGGACATCATTTGGATGCCTTTTAGGGCTCGGGACCAAGTCTGTACTGTGAAGTGTCGTAAAACAACAACACCCTCTCCAGACAGAGCACACCTTTTCAAGGAAACCTGTGTTAAATCAGCCACTCCCCCAATTAGGCAACCAATGAGCAATGCAGTACAACAGGAAATGTTCTGTGATGCTCATAAGTGCAGGTGATGGATTAAAGAATCAAAGTGGAGTCCAGTCGCCACACTCTTTATGCTACTGTACAGTGCATTACAGTGCACCTTACTTCACACAGTGCCCCCTGTCCTTAACCAGGGGCATATCCACCATCTGGGCTACTGCTCCCCTAGTGCCATCAAACCCCTCCCAACTTATCCCAGTGCTGTAGCTTGCCTGGTCTTCAACTTTTCCAACCTATCCCATTACTGTAACTTGCCTGGTCTTCAACCTTCCTAACTTATCCCAGTGCTGTAGCTTGCCTGGTCTTCAACCTTCTTAACTTATCCCAGTGCTGTAGCTTGCCTGGTCTTCAACCTTCCTAACTTATCCCAGTGCTGTAGCTTGCCTGGTCTTCAACCTTCCTAACTTATCCCAGTGC
>JACXGI010000160.1:27959-73222 GCA_016801175.1 Esox masquinongy | reverse complement strand
ACAGAAGGGTTAAAATTAAGAGACCACTGCAAATTGAACGCTTCTGTTCCTCACTCAAAACTTTCCTTTTCAACTTTTTTGGAAAGGAAAGAAAAAGGTGCGGTGGTCTCTTAATTTTTTCCGGAGCTGTATTTGTTCTGTATTGCTCAAGGACATCATTATTATTTCACTTTGCAGGCTCTGGGATTTGATTTAGCCCCCTTTCAGTTACATCCAGAAGCTCAGACTCCTGGTTAAATATCAGCCTGGTCCACAGCACGGTCAGCTGGCTTCCAGATGAAGATTGTTTTCACTACAAGACCATGGTGGCACAGGGAACTGCCCTTAACTACCTTCAGGCTATGCGTAAACACAACATTCCTACCCAAGCTTTTTGTTCTTTCACCTTTGGTCTCTTGGCCATCCCACACTTACATCCAATTCAAAGCTTGTTTCAGTCGTTGCACAACAATTGTGGAACCAGCTTCTCTTTGATACTAGGACAGCAGAGTCCCTGCCCATTTTCAGAAAGTATCTGAAACCCTGCCTTTCTAAAGAGTTGCCTTTTGTGAGCTAATGTTTTTACTTTTTTCTAGCATTGACTTTTGCTGGTACCATCTTTATTGAGTGCAGTGTTCTTGCTGAAACTGAGTTCTATGGTTGTCACAGCTATCAGGTGACTGCACTTTATGGTAGTCGCCCTGGATGAAATTACTAAAATGTCAATTGTAAAAATGAACCACAATATTATTGTTATTTTCTGTTGTACTTTTACTATTAAGTATTACTATTTTACTATTACATGGTCTGTGATCAAGGCCAGGGTGTGTTTCTTGTCAGGTGTGCCAAGTGTCTTTGCGATGGTGTATATAAAATAGACCCATACCCACATTGGTGCAACTCTACTGCACACAGGAGAGATGGAAGGCTGAAGGCTGATTTATGCTTCAATGTCAAACGCATCTGCGTAAGGTCCGCAGACACCGCGGAGAGCCGCCCAGGCCCGCACAGCCAGGCCGCATAGGCTACATGCACCAGCTCCATAATCTAAAAGCGCGTAGCGACGCGTATGCGAACCGCAGAGCTGCACAAACGATGATTGGTTTGATGGCGGAGGGAGGGTTTTACACAGAGTAGGGAATTCCAGCAAAATTTGACTTCAACAAAGACGAAGCAACAATTGAGTCTGGAGACCTGGCTTAAATCGAGGAACTTTTGATATAGGAGAAATTCTGGAAGGTAGAAGCCAATGAGGGACAAATATGTTGTCTATGCCTGCAAGAATGTAGTAAAAATTTGCAGGATTCTTATAACCATGGCCCTTATTACGTTCCTATGTGAAATGTGTGTGTCCTTGTTTTTCCAGGCTGCCGTGAAGGCGGGACTCTCAGCCAGTGACGTGGAGGAGCTTCTGAAACTGTCCACCTGTAAGCAAATCAAAGACAAGCTGAAGAGTGCCACCCAGGAAGCACTGGACCATGGGGTACATTTCCTCTCCATTCTTCCTAACCCATACATTTCCATTGATCGGATGGCTATTAGTGGCAATAGCCCATCCATTCATATCTGATTGCTTCAGGGGAATGGTTCTCCCAGCTGGTTTCATGGATCAGGATGATTCCGATCACTACCCCCCCCCACCCCCCACCCCACTTAAAGAGCTTTATTGGCTTTGGAAAATCGTGTGTAAAAACTCTGTGTCTCTCTGTAACAGGGCTTTGGTTTTCCTCTGCTTGTGTGTCATGTGAATGGAAAGTCAGAGGTGTTCTTTGGCTCTGACAGATTTGAGCTCATTGCCCACTGCATTGGTAAGTCCACACAGACATCATTAGGTGTCAACCTCTACAGAAATCCACACTTTGGATGCACCAGAATAGTCACAAATGATCCATTGTAATTGATGGTGGTTAGTGTTCTTACATTTTACTGTATTACCCATTCTATGTCATGTACAAAGCTAACTTTTAAAACCCGCACTGGTATATATGCACTCAGACTGTTGTTACATTTTTACTGCTGTATCATCACTCATCTCTGTGAGCCAATCAAAAGTTGGGCTTGTCCAGTAATAATCTACCATTCTGTTTTCTAGGAGAGAAGTGGGTGGGACCTCAGCCTACTGCTGCCAAACTGTGAAATGAAATATGAAACTTACTTAAAACAATAAATACTGTTGATTGTGAATGGGCCGTTTTCTCAGTTGTACACTACAGTTGTTCATTGAAATATCCCAGATAACTCTTTACTACACACTGTCCGTTCCTCAGCAGATGAGGTAGCTAGACATTTCGATTAAAGGTGCATGGAATCCAAACAAATAAGTACTGGAAAGAAGTGGAAAAACCTGTTTCTCTAGACAAAATAGGAGAGATTGAGGGCAAATGGATGGCTAACACAAGACAGGTCATCAGAAAGGGGGTGAGACAGGTCATCAGAAAGGGAGTGAGAGAAAGACCACTAAAGCTTGACTTGACATTGTGATTGACTCCTAGATGAGAGAAAAGGGCAGTGGTGGAAAGAAAAGGTGGGGGAGAACAGGGGATGGAGTGCTGCTGAAGAGGGTGGGGTTGAGACTGCACTGAAGGTGTGTCTTAGGCCAACACAAAGCCACACGACATAGTATTCCGTGGAGCCTGACAAACCACAGAGTGTGGAAGAGAGGACCAGATTAACCCTAGAATAGACACACTGACACAACAGGGAGCATGTATGAAATGTGTTGGTTTGTATGACAAAAACGCCAAAGGATTATTTATCACTGGATTTTCAAGGTTTCCTTCTCAGACTCTGAGGTGCCACACACACAGAGAGGTAAGATGACCATCACTGTCTGTATTGGGGACTGTTTGTGTTTGTGTCTGTTTGACCGAGATATTGGTTCCATTATTGTGTTTGTTTTGTATATGGTGTGTCCATATCCGCGTGTGTGTCTTAGCGGCTTGTTTGTAGTTGTTTCATTGTTCACCTGCTTGGAAAAATGCAGATGGACGGGTTAGACGGGACCGAAGATATAGCAGCTCTGACACTAACAGGGCACTTTATTTTACATTTGTTACTCTGAAGACAAAATGTTATAGTTGGTCTATGATATACAGAATAGCAGTAATAGGTTAATGTGGGCCAGCCAGACACTTCTTAATCTACACCAAAGAGCATACTAGGGAGACTGGACACCTCACTGAAAACCTGTTAGCCCCAATGGTCATGATACTTGTATATTGTCATTGGGCCAATCAGTGCATTATGTAGGACAAGAAGTGCAGTCCTTCAAGGAGTAAATTGTAGGCAATTGGGCTCTAGTAAATATATATTTTTAGGCATTTATGCGTCTTTTATAGAGACAGTAGGAAAAGATAGAGGCTCTGATACTCCTAAAACCCATATTGCAGCAGTACCTGTTCACCGTGGTCAGCCACTCGGTCCCTGGGTCACCCTGGCCCACCCTGGACAATTCACCCTGGCCTTTTACAAAGGATTTTAGGATGATTCGTTTAGCAACCTCAATGACGCAGCATGACAACCGTAATGTGATCGGTTGACCTACTACTCAATGAGATTCATACCTCTTTCTTTCTGTTATGTGTCTGGCTACACTCAGATGGACAGATCTGCATTCATGCCACAATGTGAGGCTTCATACCAGTTGACCGTTTTGTTGTGAAACGTCATGGACAACTGCAATTCGCTGCCATCTGGCTAATGTCGATAGTGTGTGGACAGTAAATGTGAGTGTGAAATGGAGAGAAAGAGCAAAAGAAAGACTTGACAGGTGGGAGAGATAATTGGAGTGTATTACAACTTTGTAGACAGTCAATTAACCTGAAAATAGTATGAGTTTGGGGAGAAACTAGTCCGTGCTTCAGTTTTCTCTATACAACCATTACTGACTTTTGCCATGACCGGCTAAAAATAATTGGAAGAGCTTAGGGCATGTTCAGAAAAATGTCCAAAACACCTGATTGGTTAGATGTTATATGATACGAAGAAATGTACATGTGCCTCATCACATCCATAGATGTTTAGCCCTGTGGCTAACGTTAGTTGAAGCTATGTCTTACAGTTAAGCATATTGACTATTTCCTGGAAGAAAGGTGTATCTGATTGAATGAGAGTGTCTGATGTTCCTGCTAGCTTTGGTTTCAGTTAATCTTTAGGTGTCTTTCTCTTGAGATACCTCCTTATATTGATAAGTGTAACATCAGTCATGTTACCATTTACATTGCAGAATGTTCTCTAGTTGGTCTACTTATAAACATAGGGTCTGAAACTATTCCTGTTATTGGTCAGTAAAGACTGATGTTGTTCATCTTTCATGTAATTGGTTATTGTGTTTAAACTGTTAAGCAGTTTTCCATGTGAAAAAAAGAACACTTGAATTACGGGACTTCCCTTTCACAGGCACTGAGCTTTCATTGAATGACATACCTTATGTATCCTGTTTCTAAAGAGAAATGTAAACTATAGTATCAGGATCAAAGCTCAAGTGAATCCCAACAGCTCCTTTGGGCAGATTCAATTCAGCGTGAATCATTTAATGCCAAGCACTGTGAATCATTTAATGCCAGGCACTGTGAATCATTTAATGCCAGGCACTGTGAATCATTTAATGCCAGGCACTGTGATGATGAGTTGTAATGACATGTTTCATTTACACATTTATAGGATGTCGTCAGTGTCAGACTACCTCTGTAATTCAGGAGAAACCATCTGTGGTAAGATTTATTTATGTATAATATAAACACTACCATTCCAAAGTTTGGGGTCACTCAGAAATGTCCTTGTTAATCAGCACAACAGATTTTAGCGGTGCTAACATAATTGCAAAAGGGCTTTCTAATGATCCATTAGCCTTTTAAAATGATAAACTTGGATTAGCAAACACAACGGGCCATTGGAACACAGGACTGATGGTTGCTGATAATGGGCCTCTGTACGCCTATGTAGATATTCTATAAAGAATCTGCAGTTTCCAGCTACAATAGTTGTTTACAACATTAACAATGTCTACACTATTTCTGATCAATTTTGTTGTTTGAATGGACACCATTTTTTCTTTTCTTTCAAAAACAAGGACGTTTCTAAGTGACCCCAAAGTCTCTCTCACCTGCCACTATCTCATGTGGTCACACACTCTGCCTGTGTTTTATTTTCTGTCTTATTGCTCACACTACCTTGTATCTCACTTGGTCAGAAGCACAGATGATTATCTCAAAGACATCATTATTTCTTTATATTTACCTCTGTTTCTCAGAGATTCGTGTGTATCAGCAGGAAGTGATCATTGTGCCCACCCTCCTATTGGGGTGTTTCCTGGTCATACTGGTTTTCATCATTCTTCTGAAGTTCTGCCCTGAGAAGGTGGACCGCCTCCGACCTCAGAACAACGTGGCCCCGACCAGACCACAGCGCCTCAGAAGACAACTGCATGGCATTGATGGTGTGTGTTTGGATTTAAGGATGTGACATTAGTTATGGCTATTTGTGTGTGTGTGCGCACGCACCTGCTTATATCAACAATGGAGACAGTCATTCTGTTTGCACTGACTAGTAATGAACAGAATCAAACTTGTTATTATATAGTATCAGTCTACTTTTAAACAGATAGTAACCACTGGCTCCCTGTCCCTCTCCGTCCCCCCAGCTCCCCCGGGTATCAACCCCACGGAACATGAGAGTATAGCACTCGACATCCCCTCCTCCTACTCTACCTTCGTCCCCTCTCAATCCTTCCCCAATCCTCCTGCTTACTCCGTGGGTGCCACCTCTCTCCCCTTTACGTCTACGGTCCAGCCACGGGAGCTTCCTCGCCAGCGGCTGCCAGAGTCCTTCAACCTGGTGGCCCCACTGCCCAAAGACTTCTCCCTGCGCTCTGACCAGGCCGTCTCACTCTACCGGGCCCGCATGGAGAACAGGAACGCTGTGCTCCGAGTCCTCAACGGTGAGAGGAGCGGAATAACAAACCCATCTGACCAGTAACTGGATAGATCAAATTCTAGATCCTTCTAGGTGAAAATCTGTTGCTTTGCCCCTGAGAAAGGGAGTTAACCTTAATTACTCCTCAGGTTGTCATTGTAAATGAGAATGTGTTCTTAATCAACTTAAATGTTAAAGTAATGGATTGAACGTTTATTTTAACAGCAGATAAAAACTGTCAACAGCCACTCTCCCCTTCCATGGAGTACTGGTACTTGGTCATTGAGGGCCTGTTTCGCAGACACGGATTAAGCCTAGTGCTAGGACTTAAAAATTACGTTCAATGGAAAACTCCATTGAGCTCGTTTTTGTAGTCCTAGACTATGCTTAATCTGTGTCTGTAAAACCGGCCCTGAATCTCTTCCTGAGTTTCAGTAGGCCTAGGTGTCTCAATAGGCCTAGGTGTTTCAATGGGCCTAGGTGTTTCAATAGGCCTAAGTGTTTCAATAGGCCTAGGTGTTTCAGTAGGCCTAGGTGTTTCAGTAGGCCTAGGTGTTTCAATAGGCCTAGGTGTTTCAGTAGGCCTAGGTGTTTCAGTAGGCCTAGGTGTTTCAATAGGCCGAGGTGTTTCAGTAGGCCTAGGTGTTTCAATAGGCCTAGGTGTTTCAATAGGCCTAGGTGTTTCAATAGGCCTAGGTGTTTCAATAGGCCGAGGTGTTTCAATGGGCCGAGGTGTTTCAGTAGGCCTAGGTGTTTCAGTAGGCCTAGGTGTCTCAGTAGGCCTAGGTGTCTCAGTAGGCCTAGGTGTTTCAATAGGCCTAGGTGTTTCAGTAGGCCTAGGTGTCTCATTAGGCCTAGGTGTTTCAGTAGGCCGAGGTGTCTCATTAGGCCTAGGTGTGGCTGCTGCTTGTATACAACCACGAACCATTACAGCAGTGGTTTACTCTGTAAAACTGGTCTGTCTAAAAATAGTTTCTCTGCTCTCTTGACTAGGACAGCACATCTGCTAGAACGTCCGCTAAGGACAACATATGTTGAACCATAATCATTGTTTAATGTTTGCTTTAGAATGACATATTTGCACAGCATGTTGAAAGGCAATCTTTCCTCCCCCCAACTGTCTTCTTTTTTCTTCCACAGACTCTGCAAGTGCCACGGAGAGGCATAGCTTCTTGGGTTTCGCTTCCTTCCTGTCCAAGCTAGGGCCACACCCCTTTTTGCCAGAGCTCCTGGGTGTGGTCTCTCTGCGTGCGCCCCTAGTTACCGTTATGGAGGAGCTGGAGAACCGAGACCTGCTTGGCTTCCTGTGGCGGTGCAGACAGGTAGGAACTGCATTTACCCCTGAGAAAATGTCTCAAAGTAGTCCATTAAGTCTAGTCATCTCACATGCGATTTGTGATTATAGTGATTTAAGGTGTAAATAAATTATATTTTGGGTGTTTGGTCAGGATGGTGTGGGCAGTGACCCTCCATGCCAGATCACAGAGAGACAGATCTTTACAATGGCCCAACAAGTGGCCTCTGCTCTGGTGAGTTAACTGTATTGATTTGGACAGCTGAATAAAAGTCCCGTTGTAGGTTTGCTGTGTTGGTCTCTTATGTCTGTCCCATCTATTCAGTACCAGAAGAAGATAAGGAAAGAAAAAGTCACTTTGTACTTAAGAGACCACAGGATGTAGACTGCGATCTTAAACCAGCCCGTTTACAAATGTTGAGATTGCACTTTCCCATCACCATTTAACCTTTAACCCTTTCTCATGTGATCCCTTTCAACCAATTAGGAGTTCCTCCACAGACGAGACCTTATCCATGGCAACATCTGTGCTCACAGTGTATTGGTCAGTAAGGAGCTGACAGCAAAGCTGTGGGGTCTGGGCGGGGTCTACACCAGGAAGACCCAGGGAGCCGCTCAGAATGAATTCACCAGCCTAAAGAAGTGGCAGGCCCCTGAGCTATTGGCTAGGAGACCTGCTAGTCAGAGCAGTGATGTGT
Source organism: Esox masquinongy (assembly GCA_016801175.1). Classification (NCBI taxonomy): domain Eukaryota; kingdom Metazoa; phylum Chordata; class Actinopteri; order Esociformes; family Esocidae; genus Esox; species Esox masquinongy. Next base: position 65,338 of record JACXGI010000160.1, on the reverse strand, counting down.
GAGCTTCTCTACCAGATATTGGATTGTTTGACAAACTCTGTACGTCTCTGAGCTACAAGTTAGGTTTTGTTATAATAATGCCTCAACCCATTGATAGGCAGGTTGTCCCAGAATGCCTCTTGACAGTCAGGGTGAGTCGAGAAACTGCTCTTGTTTACTTCTAACAAGTTCAGTTGTGTTCATGTTGTGCTTCTTGTTCACGAAAGCTAGTGCCCAGTTGACTCCCATTCTGTATGGAAGGAGGTCATGCCCAGAATGACCTTGAGTGCACCCCAATTGACAACAGGGACAACTTTGATATGAAGATTATTTTCACCTGAATCTCACATGTATATCAGTACAACCTAAGCTTTCCTAGGCTTCTATTAGAAGCAAGTCTGCCAAGTTATACTGAGCATAATCTTCAGTCTTGGGTCTCCCCCTAACAATGGAATTTGTGGTCCTTTCTGTCTTTGACTTGTATTCATTTTACATTTGTGTCTTGCTCTTACTAGCTGGTCATTTGGCATCCTGTTGTATGAAATGACAACCTTGGGTGAGCTACATTTCATTGATTCTTCAGACACTGACTGTCCATTTCGGACAGTGATTACACAACAAAACTTTCTCATCCAATGGTCATGTGATTTCTTTCTTAGTAATTATTTCGTAATTGTCATGAACCTTTTAATTTTCTCCCTTTAATCTACATTTCTCTCTCTCTCTCTGCGTCTGTCTCTCCCCCTGTCTGACTCTCCCTCTTTCTCTCACAGGTGACGCTCCGTTTTCCGATATATCTGTCAATGAGCTTCTGCAGTTTCACCAGAGAGGGAAAACACTGAGAAAGCCAACCAACTGCTCAAATTCACTGTAACTATCTTTCATCACGGCTGGTGACGAGTTAGTTCATACTGAGCTCCGCCTGTCGTATTCCCCTATAACCACATCCACCCTTCTCACAGGTACTCCATCATGAAGAGCTGCTGCCAATGGAAGGAACAGAATCGCACCACATTGGCCGAGGTCGACCGCAAACTCCAATCAGGAGTGAAGAGTGCCAGTGACAAAGTCCTGAAGGTGCCTGAGCCAATCAGCATCAACCAATACCTGCAGGAAGCAGGATATGGGGAGTCCACCAACTACACTGTTTTCTGAGTGATATACGCTGTGTCATAATGAAATGCACTATGCTGAGGGATGATGGATATTTATGTACAGTACCAGTCAGAGGTTTGGACACACCTACTCATTCAAGGGTATTTCTTTAGTTTTACTATTTTCCACATTGTAGAATAATAGTGAAGACGTCAAAACAATAAAATAATACACATGGAACTATGTAGCAACCCAAAAAGTGGAAAACAGATCAGAATAAATGTATATTTTAGATTCTTCAAAGTAGACACCCTTTGCCTTGATGACAGCATTGCACACTCTTGGCACACTGGGCTGCTACATGATTCCACATGTTATTTAATAGTTTTGATGTCTTCACTATTATTCTACAATGTGAAAAATAATGAAACTAAATACCCATAAATAAGTAGGAGTGTCCTTTTGACTGGTAATGTATGTATGGGCTACATTTCATTGCAGAAAGATTGTCTCCGTTTAATCTTTTTCAGTCTAATCATTGCTTTCACTTACCTATCATGCCTTTGAAAAGGGGTGGTTTAGGTCAGGAAAATGGAGGACTTTCTGTATTAAAATGCAGCCATTGTCTTTGTACCAGAGACTTAAGAGTGGATTTCAATAGATACAATAGTAAGGCTGACTTACGTCTTGTTAAAAGTTTATGTACATATGAAGGTTTTCAAAATGTATTACAGTATATGATAGTTATAATATATCATAATACTTTTTTTTCATAATTTGAAGGACTGAAAGAGCACAAGGCTTCATCAGAGATTTATAGGATGTGTAGTTTGTGGCTTGTTACGATGTCTCAAGTATGGCCAGAGGTCCTTTTTTATTGACCATGTGAGCTGACTGGGGAAACTTCAGGACTTGTTGAGCCCTAGTTGTTCCTGTTCGGGTGACACTACATAAGGTTACTGCTTAAAGTATGAGCTATATATAAGTTAGTTCACTGGTAGATGTACTATGAATTAGCACAAACTGAGCAATTGTAAAACACTGTGCATTGTGGAACAGTGTAGAAGTTACACTATCAAATAAAATTGTAAAACAAACTGACAATTTTCCCTTTTGAATTGGTCAGCAGAATTGTTTTTGTGCCTTTTGAATTCTCTGGTATGTTTATATACTGGCAGTACATGTTAAGTATTACCAACACATTCAATTCTACAAGTCGTGTGTTCTGAGAGTTTGATCTCTAAATTACTAACTTTGCGCTGAGACAACTTCCATAAAGCATTGAAATCACATCAAGAGTCCAGAGCAATACTCAGACCTAAGGAACCGTTTCCGTAACAGGTATTTTTTATTGGTAGTACTGCATACACAGAGTATCCTCCCTCAGGATGAATACCCATCTTCAGGTAGTTTAGTCAGTTAAAGCAACTAATACTCACACTATGTAATCTCGATTACAAAACTGATCCCAAAGCCAAAACTTTGATTGTAGTAAAAAAGAACAAAGCTATAAAATGGAGCCATATCTAGTGAAATAAAATGTCAGGCTCTACCTTACATAATTATGATTAGAGCCTGCCTGGACTTACAAACTAATATCATCTACATTACATTTCTACTTTGTAAAATAAAAATTGAAACTGAATGAACCATTTTCAATCAAAACACTATGGTTGTAGCACCTCTAAAATGTAGAAAAGGCTGCTTGAACTTTCCTAGCTAAGTAGCCATGGTAACCTCCAGGGACTACATTTGCAGTCTCACGTAAGAGTGTTTCCACTGACAAACACATAAACACACCCATACTTCTGTCTTCACCCAGAAAACATGCATACTCCAAAGACAGACTATAAGCCCTTCATGCCACTTGCATTTTTTTAAAAAAGGAAAAAATGAATTCTTTGCACATTCAATGTCCAGGAAAGTCAAAGCAAATCCAAAGTATTTCCTCTCTTCCCTAGATTCAACATCTTCTCTTTGTCTATTCCCTAAAATGATTGAGGCTCATGGTAAACGATTTGGTGAATCTCTGCTTCTAACCCACATTCTGCCCTTCCCTCCCTTTCAGTCTGGGTCTTATGACAAGTCTTCAGAGTGGGTCCAAGCGTGGTGTTCATCAGAACCCTTATCCACCCATCCCTCTTCAGTCTCGTAGGCTGTTGATGGAAGCACAGATCTTGAGGGCGGGTCCCAATTTAATGTTCATGGTGGAGATGAGGTGGTCTTCTTTGAGGAGCAGCAGGGCCTGACCATCAATCTCCTGGGATAGGAACTGAGCTGCCAGCTCCTCACAGCCTGGGAGAAGAGGAGAGGATGTAAAATAAACTGGGACAGGGACTGCTCGCTGCCAGTGAACATCAAAATAAAAGCCACTCTGGCTTGATCTGTGGCTAGGGCCAGTTTCTAATGTTTCATTGATGTTGCAACTATTTTACTATTGAGAACAAAGAGAAACAGGCCGAAGCCTGCACATCTCGAGAGCAGGTGCCGAAGAGCACAAAGCAGACTTCATTAAATAAAGACAGCCTGAAATGTGCATAGTATCAACTGGGCAGATTAATGAAATCCCATTATTGACCACTGACCCTGTAGTGAAGAGATGAACCTGCGGACCTCCTCCACACCCCAGTGGGCGGGGCTCCCAGACAGGAAGTTATCCCCATCCAGAGGGAGGCTGCCTGGAGCTGTGTCGTACAACTGGGGGTCGCACTGGACAGGCCTGGGACAGGAGACGGAGGAGCTGGGGGAGAGCGACGGTGAGTCTTCCTCCTCTTCCTCCCCTTCACAGCTGGACAAGTCTTCAGAGCGACTGGATTCAGAAGGACACTACGGCCAACAGGAAACAAAGACAAACACTGTATTGCATTCTTTACTACATGGACATTCAGTCAATACCTTTCAATGCATAACAAAACAAATCTACTCTACCTCCTTTACAGGCACATGTCTTCCGGCTATTTTAGCACAGGCGATCTCCGAGCTGCTCCTGCGAGGACCCCTGCGTCTAATGTTACTTTCGGCAGGAGCAGGAGGACCAGGAGGCCCTGCAGAAGCTCGCCCCCTACTGACCCGGAAGTGGTGACTACAGCTCACATTGTATCTGAAGGAGAGTGGAGAAAACACCCAAGAATGTTTGGTGACCCCCGGACAAAAAAAAAGCACAGTTAACAAACAGCTGCTTCGGGTAGGAACTCCTGCTTAACTACAAAAAAAGTGACAATGCCAACTCTACAGTATGGACCTATTCTGGTCAGACTTGTAGGAAACGGTCAGAAGATAAACAGGGCGGACAGCCTACCTCTTAGCGCAGGTTTTGGAGCAGAACCTCTTAGAGCCTCTGAACTGGCTGGCCGGGGCAAAGCTTTCACAGTACTCACATTTCAATACTGAGGGCAGAGAGGCAAGGGGTCAACACAGGGAAAACTCTGGGCACAATCCAACTACAGCTCTATGCAAAGACATCGATCTCCTGTAGAAAACGGAGTGAATGTTCAGGACGACACAGTAACCTGCAGGGCCTCCGTTTTCAGTCTGTTTACCAGCCATGGCTAGAGGCTCCTTCACTGGCCCAGTCACCTGTTGAAGTCAGGGGATTGGAAAACGATCAGGCCCCAAAGCAACTTCCCGACAACAACCAAACAGTTCATCCAAATTGTGTGACCATCAGAGCCATAGGAAGCAGGTTCCCAGCCCCAGTCTGACTCACGGGGAAGGGTTCTGCTCCCTCCTGGATGACAAAGCCCTCTATGAGGTGGGTGAGGACCTGGGGTTTGACCACGGCCTGGGGGAGTGGGGCTCTGTCTCCTTGCCCCCCCACCCCCCGTGACAGTGGCAGAGACGGAGACAGGGTGGGGGGAGACGAGAAGGCTGCCACCGTTTTAGGAACTGGAGGGAGAGGGAGGGAAACAGGAGAAGAGAGTGAGGATGAGATGTCAGTTTGGTAATTGACAGTATTCGTTTATTCTTAAACCTCCTCACAATGGGTAGTGACAAATATTAGAAAGCATTTATATGAACAAGAAAATCCATCTTTAGGCATCTCACCTGAGTCCCATGTGGGGGCAGGGGACAGAGGAGGGGCACAGTCTCTTATTGGTGGGGAGCATATTTGCGAAGGTTCTACTGCCAGTTCACTGGTTGCATCGGTTTCTGACTTCCTCTTCAATGAGCCAATCGCAGGCTTTGCCTAATGTAAAAGAAAATGTTCTGATTACCACACACACACACACACACACACACACACACACACACACACACACACACACACACACACACACACACACACACACAACTCTGTCAGTCTGTCAGAGGGTTACCAAGGCGCTCCCTCCGGTTGTTGCTACAGCAGTGCCGTTGTCCTGGGCACAGCAGCTTCTCGCCTGGGCCAAAGCCTGGGGGTTTCCTGCCGAGCCCTGCCTGGCTCCCACCAGCTGCACCGGGACGTGGGGTGGGTGACGGCTGCCAGTGTTGGGCTGAGGGTTGACAGGTGGGGCCGGGAGGATAGGGGGAGGGTGGCGCGGGGGTAGCTGGACAGGAAAGCGGTGGCCCTGCACGGTTTTGGGCTGTATGGGAACGGGACCAGAAGCGTGGCCCACCTTGTCCGTGTTGGACTGCTGCAGTGGCTGTACCACCAAGGTCTGGGTGTTGACGCTGGGTTTGGGGGTCACTGAACCAATGGGGTAACCCTGAGAGGAGGTCGCTACGCTGGAGGTGGGGACTAGGATGTGAGTCACCGCGGCAGCAGGGGTAACGGTGGTAACCGCCCGTGCCTGACAGAGACCTGACGGCGACAGGAGGAGCTGGGAGAGAGGGAGCGTGGAGGAGGGGGAGGAGGCGGCGGGGGCCATGTTGGACTGGTGTCCAGTCTTGACAGTCGTGTTGGGGACAGCTGTGGCAGGGGGGTGGGGGTAGGTGGGCAGCTTGGCCATTTGTTGCTGCTGGTTATGTAGCTGCTGTTGGGTGTTCTGACAGAACTGCTGCTGTTGATGCTGCTGCTGCTGTTGTTGTTGTTGTTGTTGTTGCTGTTGCTGCTGCTGTTGACTAAGAGGGTAGTTGGCTGATAGAGGGAGGGACAAAGGCATGTTCAGAGTCAGACAGAGAGTTCTTAGTGGCACAGAAATTACGAGAATTGTGTCTGAATACAGGAGCCAAATTCAGTTCACCTGTGTCTTTCCTGTCAGGCATCTCAGTCTTCACGCCGGCCACCCTGGGAGAGGAGACACAGTGGAGAGCCAGGTTCTGCACCTGACCGTGTAAGAGAGAGAAGAATGCAAATACTTGGTACACCTGTGCAAAATCCTTAATGCAGACTGTTGACTAATAAGTTGTCTTCTTAGAACAGGAAGTGGTCTCCACCTGGTCATTGTCTGATTGAGCACTGGAGGTCGGTGGGACTTCCTGTTGCTGCAGTTGTTGTTGCTGAGGTTGTTGCTGAGCAACCGTCGCTACAGCAGCTGTTGCCGTGCCACCTGGCATGAAAATTAGTTGGGAGGCTGCAAGAGGTGTCCTAAGGGAGCGGTTGACCTGTGGGGTCAGAGGTCAACAGTCAACATAGAGGCTCTTTGCCCAAATTGTCTGAATATGTCTGCTCCTTGCACAACTCACTCTCAGGTACATTTGGCCCTGCCCAGCCGAGTTCCCCCCCAGCAACACTGATTGACTGAGGGCCGATGACGTCACGGACGTGGCAGCGCCAAGGGGACGGGGATTGGTCACGGTCCCTCCCCCAGTGGTGGTGCTCAAATTGATCTGCGAGTGACAAGAGTCATGTGTTGCTCAGTTGGTAGAGCGTACAGTTACACAGCAGGGTTCTGGGTATGATTCAAATGGGTGGCCAGTATGGAAGAAATAAAATGTGTCTATGAAGATGTACGCTCTGGAGAAAACCATCCGCTAAATGACTTAACGTGGAAAATGTTTTCTATTACTGACTGTTAAACTTACAGTAGTGGTTGCTTGGGCGACACTGTTGTTGGGAGAGTTGGACTGGCGGCTGGCAGCAAGGGTGGCCTGAGGGAAAGTGAACAACAAAGAGTCAAGAGAAAGGAAAAAACATCTTACAAAACACTTCATGACTGAACATTTTGTTTGGAATAAATCCATCCCTGTTGTCTTACCTGTTATTTGCATGTTTACCTGTTATGTTTTGTTATCTTCTGCAAATTTGTATAACCACGTTTCCAAAAAAGTTGGGATGCTGCGTAAAATGCAAATGAAAACAGAATGCAATGATGTGCAAATCATTTATCCCTATATTTAATTGAAAACAGTACAAAGACAACATATTAAAATGTTGAAACTGAGACATTTTATTGTTTTTGGAAAAATACATGCCCATTTTGAATTCGATGCCAGCAACACGTTTCAAAAAATTTGGAACAGGGGCATGTTTACCACTGTGTTGCATCACCTCTTCTTTTAACAACATTCTTTAAGCGTTTGGGAACTGAGACCAATTGCTGTACTGTAGTTTCCAAAGTGAAATGTTTTCCCATTCTTGCTTGATATAGGATTGCAGCTGCACAACAGTTCAGGGTCTCCTTTGTCGTATTTTTAATTTCAAAAGGCGCTAAATGTTTTCAGTGGGCGGCAGGTCTGGACTGCAGGCAGGCCAGTTTAGCACCCAGACTCTTTTACTACAGAGTCATGCTGTTGTAAAACATGCAGAATGTGGTTTGGCATTGTCTTGCTGAAATAAGCAAGGCCTTCCCTGAAAAAGACGTTGTCTGGATGGCTGCACATTTTGCTCCAAACCTGTATGTATTGTTCAGCATTAATGGTACCTTCACAGATGTGCAAGTCACCCATGCCATGTGCACTAATGTACCTCCATAGCTTCACAGATGCTGGCTTTTGAACTGTGTGCTGATAACAAGCTGGATGGTCCCTCTTCTCTTTAGCCCAGAGGATGAGGCGTCCATGATTCCCAAAAATAATTTACAATTTTGATTTGTCAGACCACAGGACAGTTTCCCACTTCACCTAAGTTAATCTTAAATGAGCTCAGGCCCAGAGAAGGCGGCGGCGGTTCTGGATCTTGTTTATATCAGGTTTCTTTGCATGGTAGAGTTTAATTTGCATGTGGATACAGCGATGTACTGTGTTCATAGACAATGTTTTTCAGAAGTGCTCCTGAGCCCATGCAGTGATGTCCACTACAGAATCGTCTGTTTTTAATGCATTGCCACCTGAGGGCCCGAAGATCACGACCATCCAATATTGGTTTTCGGCCTTGTCCCTTGCATACAGAGATTTCTCCGGAATCTCTCTGAATCTTTCAATTATATTATGTACCGTCGATTATGAGATCCCCAAACTCTTTGCAATTTTACGTTGAGAAGCCTTTTTCCCCCCAGTTGTTGCACTATTTGCCTGCTCAGTCTTTTACAGGGTGGTGAACCCCTCCCCATCTTTACTTCTGAAAGACTCATCCTCTCTGGGATGCTCTTTTTATGCCCAATCGTGTTACTGACCTGTTGCCAATTAACCTAATTAGTAGTGAGATGTTCCACCAGGTTCTTTTTAGCATTACACAACATTTTCAGTCTTTGTTGCCCTTGTACCAGCTTTTCTGAAACGTGTTGCTGGCATCAAATTCAAAGTGGGCATATACAGTTAGTCGTCGACTTACGACCTATGCGACTTACGTCCGCGCGGACTTACTCCGAAGTAAAAAAAAAAACAAAATAACAATTCTCGTATACCAGCCAGCGCGGTACCGTGCGGGAGGCTGGGCAATTGGCTGGGCGTACGATTGTTACTGCTGCGACCGAGCGTAGTAAGAGAAAACGCAAAACGTGGCTACGGGGGACTTGAATTTACTAAGTTATTATTCCTCGGCCAACTTACAACCAAATCCACTTCCGACCGATAAGTCGGAACGTATCCCGGTCGTAGGTCGACGACCACCAGTATTTCTTAAGAAACCACATTTCTCAGTTTCAACAAATGATATGTAGTCATTGTACTATTTTCCATTGAATATACAGTTAGGTCTGGAAATATTTAGACACTGACACAATTTTCATAATTTTGGCTCTGTACGCCACCACAATAGATTTGAAATGAAACAACCGAGATGCAGTTGAAGTGCAGACTTTCAGCTTTAATTCAAGGGTTTGAACAAAAATATTGTAAAAAACGTATAGGATTTGCAACCATTTTCATACACACTCCCTTTATTTCAAGGTCTCAAATGTAATTGGACAAATTAACACAATCATACATAAAATGTTCATTTTTAATACTTTGTCCAGAATCCTTTGCAGGCAATGACTGCTTGAAGTCTGGAACTCATGGACATCACCAAACGCTGGGTTTCCTCCTTTGTGATGCTTTGCCAGGCCTTTACTGCAACTGTCTTCAGTTGTTTGTTTATGGGACTTTTTGCCTTATGTTTTGTATTCAGCAAGTGAAATGCATGCTTGATCGGGTTGAGATTAGGTGATTGACTCGGCCATTGCAGAATATTCAATTCCTTTGACTTGAAAAACTCCTGGGTTGCTTTCACAGAATGTTTTGGGTCATTGTCCATCTGTAAAGTGAAGCGCCGTCCAATCAACTTAGCTAAATTTGGCTGAATCTGAGCAGACAATATATCCCTATACACTTCAGAATTCATCCTGTCTTCTGTCACATCATCAATAAACACTAGTGACCCAGTGCCATTGGAAGCCATGCATGTCCATGCCATCACCCTGACTCCACTGTGTTTTACAGATGAGGTAGGATGCTTTGGATCATGAGCCGTTCCAAGCCTTCTCCATACTTTTACCCCCATCTTTCTGGTACAGGTTGATCTTAGTTTCATCTGTCCAAAGAATCCTGTTTCAAAACTGTCTTTTTTAGATGTTTTTTGGGCAAGTCTAATCGGGCCTTTCTATTCTTGAGGCTTATGAAAGGTTTGCAACTTTTGGAGAACCCTCTGTATTTGCTCTCATGAAGTCTTCTCTTTATGGTAGACTTGGATAATGATATGCCTACCTCCTGGCGAGTGTTCTTCCCTTGGCTGGATGTTGTGAAGGGGTTTTTCTTTACCAAGGAAAGAATCCTACGATCATCCACCACTGTTGTCTTCTGTGGACATCCAGGCCTTTTTGTGTTGCAGAGCTCAGCAGTGCGTTCTTTTTTTCTCAGAATGTACCAAACTGTTGATTTGGCCACTTATAATGTTCCTGCTATCTCTCTGATGGATATATATTTTTTGCAGCCTAAGGATGGCCTGTTTCACTTGCATTGAGAGCTCCGTTGACCACATGTTGTAGGTTCACAGCGACAGCTTCCAAATGCGAATGCCACACCTGGAATCAACTCCAGACCTTTTAGCTGCTTAATTGATGAAGAAATAACGAAGGAATCGCCCACACCTGTCCAGGAAACAGCTTTTGAGTCAACTGTCCAATTACTTTTGGTCCCTTGAAAAAGAGGGAGCTACATATTAAAGAGCTGTAATTCCTAAACCCTTCTTTAACATTGGATGTGAATACCCTCAAATTAAAGCCGAGAGACTGCACTTTAAGCCCATACTCATTATTTAACTGTAACTTGAATATATTTTGGTGAACAGCCAAAATAACAAAACTTGTGTCAGTGTCCAATTATTTCCGGACCTAACTATAGGGTTTAAATGATTTGCACATCATTGGATTTGTTTTTCTCTTTATTTCACACAACTTTTTTGGAAACGGGGTTGTAATTACCAGAGGTATCCTTTGAAGCAAGAGCCATCTATTTACTTAAAAACCTCTAAATATATGATTCTGGGTAGAAGAGGCATCTCTTCTATTTGCCAACGTGTTGTTAATGTCACTTTTTATGTGTGTTGGTGTTTTTATCAAACAGCAACCTGCACCTCTCAGATTTATCTCAGTTGGTTCCGGTACCTATTTTCCACAAATCCAGGCTCTGTCATAAACTATTTGTCTCTTTCCATCACTGTGTGCACTTTGCTGACATTAAAAGCGATCAGAGTTCATAAAGTTGGCTTTTCCTGCAGTCCCCAGTACTAGCCTCAGTTCCCCCTGACAAGATGGTGAAACGCTATTCAAGCTACCAATGTGAGTGAACGCTACCGATGTCAATTCCAAGGATTAGCTACCTCCGCTGGGTCAAGATTCAAGGTGAACTTACCATTTACCAGTAAGTAGCTAGTCACATTAGAGATTGTCTTACTACTATAGCTAACCCCATGACGGTCGAAATATGTGGTGTTTTTACGATTTAGATTGGAAATCGTGTGTAAATGTTTGTCTAGCTCCCTAGAAGCATGTATGATGGATCGGAATCATAACCAAGAGACATTAACATTTATAACACCCCCAACCACCATTCCGTTAGGCTGGTGTGTTTCAAAGAGATTCTGGCTTCAGCAAAAGCTGTTTTTAACATGCCTTTAACATGTTTTAACAAGTTTGATTGAAAAAACAACATGTAAAAGCATAATGCTCATTGTTTATTAAACTCAAGTGAAACTAAACTCTGTCATGTCAATGGTTTTGTTGCATGTTATTATTGTATTTACCTGTTGTTTTTCATTATACTGTGTTATTACCTCTTATGTTATATCTTATAAGGTTTTCTATTGTGTTGTCAATTATTTCCATTTGTTAACTCTTAATTGTTCATACCTGTTGTCTTACCTGTTATTTTTGTTACCTCGTATTACTGTTTTCACACCAGTTGTGTTACATTATATTGTTGTATGTTACCTCTTATTATTTCGTTTATACTTTTCATTGTCTATACCTGTTGTATTACATCTTATTATTGTATGTGTTCCCAGTTCTATTACTTAATATGTTTAGGTTATTATTACCTGTTGCACAGCAGCCAAGTTGTGAAGCTGCTGAGCACTGTTGATTTGCTGCTGCAACATGAGCTGCTGGAAGTACTGGGCTGCATTTGGCTGTCTCTGCAGCGCCTGAAGGGCCTAAAGAGTATAAATCATCATTACCATAATGAATACATTCATGCACATTGTCTTCTGACTAGTTAGTTCCAGACAGTGCTGGTGCTTCAACACTAAGTGAATACAGTTGCCCTATTACCAAAGATTCATGTTGGTGTTATACAGAAAGTCACCTGCACAGCTTGTCGCTCATACAGAGACATGTGGGCTATCTGTGGAGGGCGGGAGTTCCCAGCAGAGGGCGCATTTCCATTGGTAGAGCTTGTGTTCTGGTCTTCACCTGCATCCATGCTCTCTGCACAAAACATATGGCAATCAAACCAGGCATGCAGTGACATTTTGTACAATATTGTCAAATGATTACTGTTTCGATTTAGTTTTTCATGTATGAAAACATGCAACATTACAATTACACCTATTGCATTAGCTATGCCTATATTCTCAGTATCACAGTAATATCATATTAAATGTATATTATAACCTATACATTAGGGTTAACTGTCCCATTGGCTAAAGCTATTCAATATCGCTGCTTGTTCAACAGTTATTTTTAGCTATCTAATGCAATGGGAGAAAAACTCATTAGTACTGTGGTAGGAGGCCGGCTGGCTGTCAACAATGATAGATGATATAGAGGGATGCAGGAGAAACTGGCCGACATGGCAGGCAAAGAAAATTCTCATCCAAATGCTTAAAAAATGTAATAAGACTTGACATAGTACAAAAATCCATTTGTTTTATTCCAGTTTGATATATAATATACTTTTCAATGACTTGCAGTGACAACCTTGATTTACAATAAAATCTAAGCGAGATCACTGCAGCAACAGTGTATCTGGCTAACGTTAGCATAGCCACCTAGCTGGCTAGCAAGCTGCTAGTACTGTTTCTAATAAGTTAACTGCAAAGACATCGTGAAATTTTTCTCTTACCTAGCTAGATCTCCTGGACTTATTTTCCACCTTCTTAATATAAAACCCAAGTTTTAAGTTGAAAACTTTTTACGAATTTTTTTCTGTAAAGAATCTTTGGTAATCTTTTTCAGCTAGGTAAATCTTCAATGCAAAAAGCAAACAACGGTGAGGCAGATGAGAGAAATCCCGCCCCCTCTCACTATTTACCGTTCCCTTTCCGGCGCCAAAAACGACGTGCTGGAGACACATTGGCTGTGTTCGAGAGAATCAAATTGACAATTCATCACTGGAAAATGTGCCTGACTGACTGATCTACAAATTACAATGAGTCATTATTCATTAAGCAATTTGATTTATAAATCAGTCATTTGGTACTTGCCTGCAATCGTTTTGATTCTTTTGAACATGGCCAGACATTTAAACAGAAATGTAGCCCAAGTGCTTTGAAATATGAATCAACGTTCATTAGATAAAGCTAAACATGAAATTAAATAATCCATTGCGAGGAAACGCTCAAGTAATCACATTTTGGTCAAAATCGTATCAGGGTGTATGAGAAATTGCATCAAAATTAAAGGGACATTTCTATATAAACAACCAAATCAATATCCATACACAATAAAATGCTCAAACAAATTCCATACCCAAATATATTTTCCATACAATACTTGCACTTTTTATTTTTCATAAAATATCCCTAAGCATGTGTACCAAATTTCAACACATTGAGTTAAAGAGATTAAGAGTTAACATGTGCCTGTTATAGCCCCACTGTGTGATCAATATGAAGGTTCTTGCATACAGTGAGGGAAAAATGTATTTGATCCCCTGCTGATTTTGTACATTTGCCCACTGGCAAAGAAATGATCAGTCTACAATTTTAATGGTAGGTTTATTTGAACAGTGAGAGACAGAATAACAACAACAAAAATCTAGAAAAACACATGTCAAAAATTATAAATTGATTAGCATTTTAATGAGTGAAATGAGTAGATTTCTGGCTCCCAGGTGCCTTTTATACAGGTAACGAGCTGAGATTAGGGGCACAGTCCTAAAGGGAGTGCTTCTAATCTCATCTTGTTACCTGTATAAAAGACACCTGTCCACAGAAGCAATCAATCAATCAGATTCCAAACCCTCCACCATGGCCAAGACCAAAGAGCTGTCCAACAATGTCAGGGACAAGATTGTAGACCTACACAAGGCTGGAATGGGCTACAAGACCATCGCCAAGCAGCTTGGTGAGAAAGTGACAACAGTTGGTGCGATTATTTGCAAATGGAAGAAACACAAAAGAACTGTCAATCTCCCTTGGTCTGGGGATCTTGTCAATGATCTCAAGGCAGCTGGGACCTTAGTCACCAAGAAAACAATTGGTAACACTACACCGTGAAGGACTGAAATCCTGCAGCGCCCGCAAGGTCCCCCCTGTTCAAGAAAGCACATGTACAGGCCCGTCTGAAGTTTGCCAATGAACGTCTGAATGATTCAGAGGAGAACTGGGTGAAAGTGTTGTGGTCAGATGAGACCAAAATCGAGCTCTTTGGCATCAACTCAACTCGCCGTGTTTGGAGGAGGTGGAATGCTGCCTATGACTCCATGAACACCATCTCCACCGTCAAACATGGAGGTGGAAACATTATGCTTTGGGGGTGTTTTTCTGCTAAAGGGACAGGACAACTTCACCGCATCAAAGGGACGATGTACATGTCCCCGTCCCGTCAAATCTTGGGTGAGAACCTCCTCTCAGCCAGGGCAATGAAAATGGGTCGTGGATGGGTATTCCAGCATGACAATGACCCAAAACACACAGCCAAGGCAACAAAGGAGTGGCTCAAGAAGAAGCACATTAGGGTCCTGGAGTGGCCTAACCAGTCTCCAGCCCTTAATCCCATAGAAATTCTGTGGAGCGAGCTAAAGGTTTGAGTTGCCCAACATCAGCCTGGAAACCTTAATGACTTGGAGAAGAGCTACAAAGAGAAGTGGGACAAAATCCCTCCTGAGATGTGTTGTTACAAACCCTGTGACTCTAGCAGTCTAGGGTGGATGGTACAGAGACCTGTGACATAAAACTCATGCAAATTTGTGTAGTGTAAATGAACAGTGAGAACAAAACGACACAGACAACCAAAGCTACCGTCAAACATAAAACGTGTATTATAAACACACAGTAAAGGGGGTAAGGAAAAGGAGCTGAGCTGAACCCAAGAAGTGAAATAATATAGTCAAAACACCCCTAAACTGAACTTGCCTGCCTGAAGAACCGCTTAGCTGACTACTAACCAATACAAAAATACAGTGGGTGGTCCGCTCAGTTCTAACTAGCGTTTTTAGACAGTTTTCCTACGGGTTGTGTATGCCCAAGGGCGACTTGCTAAAAACAAACCTTTTCCCAGGGATAAACAAAAACACACAGGTCGAACAAGGACTAAACAGCACACAGCAAACAATTGACTAGACAACACCAAACAAAACACCACAGCAATACATACTCACATGAAACAGGACAAAGTGAGATGTATGTGCTAAACTAGGTGATGTATGTATGAACAAAGTGTCTGTCTATCAAAAAAGGTATGTATCTCAAGAGTGTCTGTGTCCATGTGGAGTAAATCAAGAGTCTCTCTGGAAGAACCAACTGACTGGGTTTTTAAACCAGGGATGTGTGATGTGATTGGGTACAGGAAAACGGAACAGGTTGTGCAATTAGGAGGGGTGTCCACTGTTTGGTCCACCTCAGCAGTCAGGCGATGCACTCATGACTGCCAGGTGGGAAACACCAACGAGCACAATCAGGAACATGAGAGACACCTGGGGAAATGGCAGGAGGGGAAAACCACAAACGCACATACAGGGTACCTGCATGCGTAACGTGTGCAAACCTGGTGGCCAACTATGAGAAACGTCTGACCTCTGTGATTGCCAACAAGGGTTTTGCCACCAAGTACTAAGTCATGTTTTGCAGAGGGGTTGAATACTTATTTCACTCATTAAAATGCAAATCAATTTATAACATTTTTGACATGCGTTTTTCTGGATTCTTTTGTTGTTATTCT
Source organism: Esox masquinongy (assembly GCA_016801175.1). Taxonomy (NCBI): domain Eukaryota; kingdom Metazoa; phylum Chordata; class Actinopteri; order Esociformes; family Esocidae; genus Esox; species Esox masquinongy. The sequence continues at coordinate 49,388 of JACXGI010000160.1, read as the reverse complement.
GTCTCTGACTGTTCAAATAAACCTACCATTAAAATTATAGACTGATCATTTCTTTGTCAGTGGGCAAACGTACAAAATCAGCACAGGATCAAATATTTTTTTCCCTCACTGTAAGTTGAGTCTTGATAATGTTTTCAACATTTGCACCAAATTTTAATGTCAAATACAATTTAATGATGGCCAAAGTTTTTTGATCAAAAGTGTGGTTTCATTTTAGGTACCAATCAGAAAAATATATAAAAGAGCAATATTTCTCCATTTGCTGCATATCAAGTTTCCTGAAGGTTGGTTATTTGGTGCAAGAGAGGTATGAATGTTTTTTTCACAAGGTTCTAAATGATGTATCGCACATGATTGCCAGTCCAAAATGCCACTCAACACTTCACAACACTTCACAAATTTCAGAAGACATTCCCTTTTCGAAACCATTAACAATGATCCTTTTTGTTTGCACTGACATTCAAATAAACTAAGCTGCAGTATGTGTGACATTTTGTTAATTCAGACAACACCATGCATGAATCTAGTAGTTAATGAATGCATGAATGTGCAACCCGGTAGTATCAGAGTAGACATGACTCAGTAACATGAGGGATACTGGGAATTTGTATTATGTCGTTTTTCAACCATAGAATTTGTATTATGTAGTTTTGGTCATGATTGAATCAATGGTATTGCAGAATTACGAGGAGAAGCAAGTTACCCCTGTCTTAGTCCCTACTCCACAGAAAACCACTTACATTACACAGCATGAATATAAAGAGAGGTTCAGAAACTGCATTTTGTATTGAAATTCCAGATTACACTTGTGGGTGATGGCATATGAATGTCAACTACCTGATCTAGTGTGCAGGCACATGCCTTCTGGTCTAACTGTTGTGTCTTGTGTTAGATTCTGTCCATTTTTGATCCATGAACAAAATTAATGCAACCAGAAGTCAGGGGAGAGCCATTTTTATTTAGCATGAGGCTACGATGTTAACCTTCCATAGTTCTTTCACTTTCAGACAGTTGTACTAATGCTATCACTGGCTCAAAATTATAAGTGCCTTTTGATTAAGAAACTAGATGAAATAAGAAATGTTCACTTCTCCCAATGAATTTTCAGAACCTGATCTGGATTGCCGAATCTGCTTTGTGAAACATTCCCAGGAGAATGGATCAGCGATAACTTTGCACATTTCAACAACAGTGTAACTGCAATTTTATTGTATAATGTGGCCATGGCAACAGCACTCATTTGTGTTCTAGCCCCAGTCAAGCTCCCATTATCCACTAATCATGAAGTTCCTAAATGAGTTGAAACAGCATTTACCCCTGCAATCATCACAGTAGACAACTGAATTCTATTTTTCCCTTATATCAGCCAAGTAGAATATCACATACTATACTACACTTTGTTTTATTAAAATAAAACAGAGTTTTTTTTCTAATTGAATGAACGAAAGCTAGAGACTGAAACCTGTAAACACAACTTAAAACAATTATACTGATAGATATGACAGAGAAAAAGGGAGGTGCCCTGATACTAAACATGTTAATCCAGTTCAGTATGACATACACACATGGAAGTGAAACTAAGGCGGGGATGCAGCCAAAATCAGCCGTCAATAAAGAGCTATACTGTTGGTGACCCTCGCAACAGTGTTGGTTCTACTCGACAACTTTTACATTTCTGAATTTCTACCATTACTCAACAATGGACCAAAATAAAGGGATTAACAAACTTGATTGAAGACTGCTTGAAAATTACGGTAAGCACAACTGTCTTGAATCACTATAGAATCATTGATACTCTTAGCAATAAAGAGGTGCATTTAAATGCTGTGGAAAAATACTGTTTTAGAATATATGTTTACTTTGTATGTATAGATTATTGTTCATGTTAGAAAGACAAATAATTCCTTTCTCTGTTTTGTCAGGTTTGTCTGGTCAAAGTGTGGCACACATAAACTCAAAGGAAACTGACGGTGGAGTCGGCAACCTTAATTTCAGAAAAATTATGATTGACGGTCTACCACAGTGTCTCAGACTGAACACTTAGCCTTTTTGTCAAGACTGAAGCAGACCTTCGCTATAGCAAATATGATTTGCATGAGATTGTAGTTTTGGCAGATGAGGTACAATGGGAAACAAATTAGTAAAAAAGCACGATAAAGAGAGCAAAGGAGGTAGCAGCAAAAGAGAGTGGAAATTACAAGCGCCAGTTAAGTTAAGGGGAAGAACAGCAAGGGGGGATAGTGCAGACAATGGATACAGAGTCAATGAAGTTGAAGGTGGAAGCACAGACCTTATAATTAAATCAGTCATAAGCGTTGTGAATGTTGAAGGAACTAATGGAAAGGTTCAGGTTAGAGAAAATGGAAAGAAAGAAGTGATAGGAGATGAAGAACTCAATGCAAGGCCTGAAGGACCAGGAAGAAAAAATACAGGAAGGAGAGGAATAGGGGTGACTGCAAATAGAGCAGGTCAAGGCCAGGGAGTAGTGGAACCAGTAAAACAGAAGGTAAAGACAGCAAGAAGAGGGAACCGGAAGCTGGATGGAAGACATGGGAGAGGGGATGGAGATTTGAGTATAACAGGTGGAGAAGATACTGGATTGGAAAAAGGGGGCGGGGCTAAGGTAGAACAGAGAGGAGCTGTAAAAGGAGGACGCATCGCTGTGGTTGGCCGAGGACCTGAAGACTCACATCTAACCCAGCAGGACTACCTACAGCTGATTAAACTACTGAGCATCCAACTCCCCGCGGGTGTCCTAAACCCAGACGTAATCAAGCTGGCTAACATGGAGAGCAGCATCCAGGATGCCAAGGCCATCCTCAGAGAATTGGAACACTTCCGTATTCGGTTCAAAGTCATTCCTCGACTGGGCTGCCGGGAGGTGAAAGACTTTCTTGCCATGAAAAGGAAAGGCGATGTCCTTCAAATCACAAATCTCCTCTTTTTTGACAAGGAGGATGATGAAACACAGAGTAGGAAAAATTGGAGTGGAAACAAAACCCACACAGGCAGAGGGTTTAGGCTGAGGGATGGGTACATCAGTGATACAGCCGTCTCAACACCGTCAATGTATGCCACTGCAACCACCAGGAGCTGGGCTAAGTTGGAGGTAGGGGAGGTGTCTCCGATAGTGACTGAAGGAACAAAAGTGAATGTGAGAGACATTGAGAGCAGAGAGTATTGTGATGAATCAGGGTTATGGGGGAAAGGATGTTCACCCGGGCCTCAGAGGTTTGGTATGTTCAACCAGAATGAAGCAGACGAGTTGGAAATGCTCAAGTTCTTTCATGAGCATCGAGATAGCAAGACATGTGGGACCAGAACAACATTATACACCAAAGGAAACATGGTGGAGTATGGATTCCTCAGAGGTAGGTTGGACTTTCTAGCCCAAATGCAGACAAATAATTTCAAGAAAAAAGGAAAGGCTACTGACAAGAAATGCGAGCAGATGATAATCGAATGCAAAAGCACTACAGGTGACATGGTTGGGAAACTGTTCACTAAGACTCCCAACAGTAGGCAAGCTGTAATAATCAAAATGCACCAGTATAGCTATCAGGTTCAGACCTACATGTACATTCTGAAGAATCAAAGAGATTCTCAGGTGAAAAGGGCAGTTATGATTGTGAGACACTACCACCAAGGAGGGAACCCTCCCAGGGACATCTACTGGAGTTACCTAGACATGGAGCCCTCTATCCAGTGTGAGATAGAAGAATTGAGGATTTACTGCCAGACTGAGGTGCTGGCTCGCTATTTAGCCCTTCTCAACCTAATCTTCCTGAGAGAATGTCAACCTCCAAAGCAGGGACTTTTATAAGTTTGATAGATACTGCAGTGCCATTCATATTTACTGGGTCAGTAAGCTTCTTTTGGCACCATTTAAAAATGACCATACTTTCTATACAGTCACCATATATCAGCGGAACAAATGATTAGTAAAAGGTTTTTGGTAAGAGAGATGTGCACTGCATATTTCTCACCTGTGTTACCTATACTTCAAATGACAATTCAGGCATTGCTGACTGTAATTTGACTATTTGCACATCTATCAAAGAAAATAAAAGGTAGATAATTTTAAGACTTTTTGATTACTAATTATGTAGTATAATCAGCTGTATTGGGTAAGAACCATGACAGTAACAACAGTGATTAAATTAATCATGAAGACATACAAATAGTACGTTTTACATTGTGTTCCTAAGTTAATGTAATTGCCTTTGCACACCCACAATCACAACAGTGTTATACACACAACTGATTCAGAACTGCAACAAAACATTTATTGGATTGGAATTTATTTTTATTTCAAAAGCAAAAAAGATAAATTCTCTTTTACTCTTCCCTCTTTTTGAGGAACAAACACGTAGGGAACTTAGTTTGACACAGACCCGGTTTCTTGACATCTGACTGAAGTCTTTGGAGTGCGTTTTACTATGTGGTTGTGTGTCTGTATGCAAGATGCGTTGGTACTACTGCAGTCTTGCTGTTGAGATCCATGGTAACAAATATTTTAAGTACACCACAAAGACTAAAAAAAATAAAATAAAAAAACTAAAACATATTCACCCACACTTCACAAATAGCGCATAATCAATTTGTATTTTTGTATGGATGATTATATAAATGACTTTAATTCCTCCACTTTACTGTTGGAATTCCAGGTGCCTGCTGTAACAAACTAAAGACCAGTTCGAACACAGCATTATATTACAAAATCATCATCAATGTACTCGGTATCATAAACAGTAGGCCACCACTCAGTACTGGGGCTGGTGTCAATGCCATTTCATTTCAGTGAACTGAAACAGGAATTTAGTATGTTTCCCAATGAAAGTGGAACATACTGAATTGAAATGCAACTGGTCCCAACCCAACCCTTAAAACATTGCCAAAGAAACTATGTAACAGGTCATAAGTACATTTTCGTCAAGGTCCAGTCACATCACTCTAATCTACAAAGCAACCCAGAGTAAATGTTTGTATCTAGCTGTGCGTCTGCTTAAATGGCTGTGTGCTGTATGTGTATGGAGGTTCAACTTTATTTAAAGGTCCGTTATTTATTCTCTTAGTCTTCATTTATTCCATAGTTATTATATATATATATATATATACACAACAGTATTAATGGGATAAACCATTTATTACAAGGACCAGTCAGTATATACAACTTGAACAACCAGCCTGTCTGTGTTTCCTACTGTAATGTTACATATCACTATGTTTCTGTGCAGTGCATAAGCAGACCTTCTTTTAAAGTATGACCTATGAGTCAGAACACAGCCATCCATTACTGACTGGAACAGAGTCATGTCACAAACTGTTCTTATGGTTGCATTGTGTCAGCACTAACATCATTTCAGTCATCTAGGAAGCCTGTCTGTACCTTCCTCTTCTGTTGTGCCAAGTCAACCAGATGGAAGAGAAGTTTCCATGTATTTTTTTTTTTTTTTTTTTTTTTAGATATAACTCCATCCAGACGTGGGCACTTGAGTTGTTGAAAGGCAAAACAGTGTGTCCAGGTTTTGGTTGCCACCTCTAAATAAAGTATTTATTTACAGGTGGCGATAAAAACCTGCATACAATCTTTTATTGCCTTTATTAATATAATTAGATTGTAATATAATGACACATTTGCTTGGGAATCCGAGATATTGCAGATCTCTAAGCCTTCCATAAGGCTTCTGCATTAGGCTTGTGTGTGTGCCCAACTCTAAAGTAGTCCCTGAATCGGTCAAAAGCAAGTAGGATAAAATTGCCCCAAGACACTGAATGATGGGATATTTTATGGTTCTCCCAAAACAGTTACGGTTTTTGAAAGATTTGGAAAGATTAAGTGATGATCCTAGATCTGTTTCTAAGGGCAATATGTAACCAAAGTGCCAACAGAATCCCATTTTGGATAACCCCTCCCACTAGTGACATCAGATCACATGGGAAGCAAGTGGTCGTCACGCTCTTCTGGCTCCTCCTCCGGCTCTGTGGACACGCCACTGTATGTGGGTGGTTCCTCTTCGGGGCCCCGTGTCCGACACACAAAATTACATCCGTCCTGAGAGAAGATGAGAGTTAGGACCGACCAAGCCATCAAAGAACACTTGTGCCCTGAAGTAATACATACTACACTAATGGTACTCAGCACAGACACTGAATCCCAATCCACCCATTTACCCTCATCCAACACACTGAATCCCAAATCCACCCATTTACCCTCATCCAACACACACTGAATCCCAAATCCACCCATTTACCCTCATCCAACACACTGAATCCCAAATCCACCCATTTACCTTCATCCAACACACTGAATCCCAAATCCACCCATTTACCCTCATCCAACACACTGAATCCCAAATCCACCCATTTACCTTCATCCAACAGACACTGAATCCCAAATCCACCCATTTACCCTCATCCAACAGACACTTGTTGAGGCTAGGACTTGGAAGTGGGTCAGAGAGATATATGATCCCTTCCAACACTCACCGCTGCCAGGTTGCCAACCTGTGTCCAGAAGACATAGTTGGGGAACTGCTCTACGCCTTTGGCCCCAACAACCAACCTCTGGTAGAGGAATCCACCGATGAGATACAATGACAAGAGGACAAACCCACTGGACAGAGGGGAATTGATGAACAAAGGCCAGTTGGGAACCAGCAAAAACATTCATAGTGATAATTATTCAGTTCTTGGCACAAAGGGAATTAGAGGCCCTCATCATAACTAATACCATTCTGTAAATATGACCATTCATTTTATGCCATTTTTTTTCTTGATCTGGTAGCTTCAATTGTTGCGACTGAATGACTTGTCCATTTAATAGGGTAGTGTGTGTGTGTGTGTGTGTGTGTGTGTGTGTGTGTGTGGAGAGACTGTAGTGGACAGTGTTTGTTGCTGACCGATGCTGCAATAAAAATGTGTGACTGAAAATGTTTGTACTGACAAGTGTGTGTAATCTTGGCACTCACATGATGAGTATTACGGAGCCTGCGCTGAGCTGGGAAGGCAGAGCAGGACAGACTGCACTGGAGTCCAGCTCAAACAGATAGAAACAGTCCCTCTCCTTGTCTCTGTCCTCCAGCACCACCCTCAGCTCACCCTGACAGAGAGAAAACAGGAAGGTTTAGTAAAACTAAGAAAATAAGAGCGGTATTAAGAAGGGAAGCGAGGGTGCGGAGTATATTCAAGATTCGGCTTGCGCATTTGACTCGACCACGCAGAACTGGAGAAGTGCCATGATGAGAAAACAGGGTTAACTCCCTCGCTGAGGGTCAAAACGGTTAAATGGTTAACGGCTAAATCTCACACCGTGGCGGCCAACAAAACCAGGGAGGCTTGTTGGCAGCACATTGTCGACAGAGTAAATTCGTAAGAGCAGTGTTCATGTCATATGTTCTCTATTTTGTCTTATAGACTCTTCTTTGATTTGTAGTATGAGATGTAAGGATAAGTAAAATACACTTAAACAATTAAGATAATTCAATCATTATGGCCTACATCTCTGTAATTGATCCATTACTCACTGTTAATAATTTAAGATCTACTCCATAAAGCACCTAGATTGTAGGGCAACCTGTATGAAGTTAATCATCAAATATCTGAACATTAATACTGTGAAATGACTTCCTATCCGCATAATCCCCTCATGTTCTCCCAGGGGCGTTCTAATGGGGATGTGCATACAGTCAATCACACCAATCACCCTCGGGATTCGTATGGAAACAATGTGTTCTGTATATAGCCTAGGCCCAGCGTGTGCATATTAAAAATAGACCAAGTATTTTTTGCTAATTTCTTGCAATCGCATAAAAAGCATACTTGATCTTAAGAACGCTTAAATGGCAAGCGGACACAACAAATGCATCAAGCAGTTTAGTGAGAGCTACCAACTTGCGAACTGCATGGCATACAGTATTCTTGCTCAGATGTTCAGCATCACCGATGGAATACATGAAATGTCCGCTGGCAAAATATCGCAAAGCACACTTGTCTGTTCAACAGTGAGGGAATTACTCCGGCGAGTGGCATTGGAGATGTCTGGCCCTAGAAGTCGGCAAAGATACGGAATTCCCTCAGATGAGAATCGAAACCTGTATTAGACAACATCATCGGGGTAAACTAGTGGAGATACACGGTCTCTAAACACCCTTGCCCTTCGGCGTGAGCCTCTCACAATCCATGCGACAATGTCTATATGGTCTTCCAAATGTGCCAGCCTTTTTGTGGGCGGAAGGGCGGTGCTTAAGTTGGGTAACATTGAGTTAACCAGGAAGATAACCTGCTCGGAGCAGTTTACAGTTGCAGCGTAAATTGCCACGACAGCATACCTCGGGTAAAACATATTCTCCTTTCGTAGTACGAGTTAATCGGGAAGATACACCCGACGTCACCAAGTTACTCCTGAAGTTACTTCGATAAGCCAGTTATCTCGCTAGCTCGTAGTACACCCCTCAGGTCATATGTCCCAAATCCTCCCCTCTCACCATGTCAACTTTTCTGTTGCAGGAGATCATGATGATGGCCTTCCTCATCTCCTTGGAACAGTGGCCATCATACTTTGTCCCGTTCCTGTAGATCAGCATCACCCAGTCACCTGCAGGGGAGCCGGGTAACAAAGGAGGGGTAGACAGATAGATCATCACTAAATGGTCGTTCAAGACCGGACTTACCCACCACATTACTTTTTCAAAGTAAAAGATGAAAGCCTAGTACTGCTTACTTCCTCCAATAGCCTGTGTTACAGTGTACAAGCCAATCACAGTCTCAATTTCTTTCGTGGTCTGGTCGATCTGAACGAGCCCAGCTCCTGCGGTTTTACCAGCGTCCCCACACACTTGGAAACGATAGGTGTAGCTCTCTTTGTCATTTTTTACGGCCACTGAAAAACTGTGAGGAATCCAGTAAAAAAAAAAATACTATGATGTAACGTGATACATGTGACACAGATGAAGAAGACTCAAATTAACACTCTTGCTTGAGGGAGTTTCCAAGAGAGTCCTGACTGCTGATCAAGTAACATTTTAATACTATAATGCAATGCTATTTACTGTGACAGGTCAAAAATGATAATTTCATCTCCCCAACCAACAAATGCCAGGGTGCCTAGAGTCTTACTTTGCTGCTGATGTACAGTTGCTCAGGGTTTAACAACATAACCATTTTGGTGTCTTAAGCATACAGATCCATAACTGTTTAAATGTTTTATGGTAAACATAGTCACTGACCTTTGGTATTCATGAACTTTCTATTTCTAACAACCAAATAGCAAAACACTCAGTTCTTACCTCTTGTTAGTGAGCGGTTCTAAAAGACTGAGGGCTTTCACTTCTGTGGTGGACTCAGAGAACAGCTTACACCTCTTGACGTTGTCACTGGCCTGGCCTCCACAGACCAAAAGCACCAGCTGAACAGCCAGAACTAATACAGACACAGGCATAGCTGTGCGTTGGATGGATATGCACACCTGGGGAAAATAGTATACAATTTAAATGCTAGACTTTGAAAACAATACTGGTCTATTTCACTGCAGAACTGATAGACACTTCTTGATGAAAAAGCAGTACATTGTAGTGCTGTTTATTAGGCCTACTGGAAGAAATAATACATGTTGTTACAGTATTTTGTCAAAGTACCATTGTGATTCCAAAGAGATGGGAGATATATCTCATGAGCCAAAGTTGCCTTTTTGGTATGTCTAACACAAGCTTGGCTACAGAACCACACAGCTCTGACAGTAAGATGATGCGGCAAAGCCGCTAACAATATTTCTGCTGGTTGCAGGAGGAAATGAAACTATCCCGCCATCTTGACTTGAACAATCCTGACCTATGTAGGGTACATTCGGGAGACTGAATAGTTGCGGGAGCAGTTAAGGCAAAACTGTCGAACATAACATCTGTTGAGCAGAAGACAAAAGAGTTTGGTAGGACATGAACATGTTACGGTCAGCAGTAACTAACTGAACAGCTGTCATCCAAAACTTTTCGAAACATTTTCGAACGTTATGTATTCTCAACACAGCCCTCACCTCCGCTCACGTAGAGCTAAAAACTTTTAAACATACCTTCATTCTTATCTGACAGAAATGAATGTGTGGCCGGCTAACCATTAATTCACAATGTAGCCAAGGAAGAGTGTAGGTTGAAGAAGCTAGCAAGCTAACCTATCTAATTGGGACACTGTATCCCCTGTTTTCATGGAAATGCAACAGACTTCAAACCCGGTGATCAATTTCGAGCACGTACTATTACAAAAAAAGTTCGTTCAAGTCCGCTATTGAATAAACTTTGATTGGAACAATTTGCGATGTAAAATCGTTATACGGATTACGTCCACTGTTACTTCTTGATCATGTGAAGATGCGAAACACGGAAGTGAAACTAAACAAGCAAACGCATGTGCAGAGATATTACAGGAAGAAGACGTCCCACTATAAGACACGCCCCCGTTGTAATGTTTTATCCGGGCGGGGTCCTTGGTGTGTGTAAAACAAGTCCTCGTGAAACTGAATTTTTTTTAAAGCCTATGGCGAAACAGTGGGTAAAATAAATATCTTACACACGACTTAACATCTAAGTGGTTCATCTGTGAAATCAGTAAATTATGTAGCAACAAATTGTGTACCATTTTGGATGTCACCCTACTCCCTCCCACCTGTCTGTCGGTATCCCTGTCCATCCAAGGACTCCTTGTGTGTTCCCATAGCAACCAGATTCACATGACTTCAAACTAGAAAACACAACCTCTCCCAAATTAAAATTCATTTTTTAACATGGTAATATTTTGACTCCGAAATGGATAAAATATAAATTAATAGTATTTTAAGTTCTTTAACTACCCATGTACTTTACACAATTCTATTGACTTAGGTATTATTTCGTTTCTAGTCACTAAAACTAACATAGCTGTCCAGCCAGTCTAGAGAGCAGTGCATTGTTGTTTTTGTAGATGACTTGAGTCTCAACAGATTTGAAAAACAAATTGTTTATGCATGCCACCTTATTATAGCTAAAAAAAATGCTAAAATATTGATCTCACTTATCTGTGTTGTTTAACAATGTAACACTTAAAGAGCAGAGCAAAGTGTCTGCACCATGCACCATTGTAATCTTTGCTCTCTCTCTCCTATTACTCTGTCCACTATAACCTTCTCCCTTGTGTCTCCTGATTCTGCCTCTTTGACCCTAATCTCCCCTTTCCCCACATCCCCACTGTCCCTTTTCCTCCTAGCTGTCTTTGCAAAGTGATTCACTGTGAACTCACAGAACTAACAGGGTTGTGTGCAGGTAAGCAAAAATGGAGAAGAAATCAATCTTTCTGATGACCAATCTTCCCTTTACTCCATCCTTGCTACCTCGTCTTCCTTTCAGTCTGCTGCTAATGCCACTTCCTACTGTCTCAGGTAGGAACTCTTTGCCACATTTTCCTCTATCTCATCCCTCTTTCTTAAATACAAACCATCTCTGGAAACTTTCTAATTTCTCCCTTGTCAGCTCATTCCTGACCATTGGCTGAGTCCCTTATGACTTCAAAATGGCCAGAGTTCCTTCAATATGATCAACACAGACTAGAATTCCATGTCTCATTTCTTCCCAAACATGAAAATGTGTTGTCTCTGTCCAACTATTCCATTATTGCTCTCAGAACGATCTCCTCCGCCCAAACCAGAGAAAGGCTTTAACATAGGTCTACACCTGCCTACCATATTAAACTCAACTTCAACAAAACAGAACTACTCTTCTCCTAGGTGAAGGCCTGCCCACGTCAAGACCTCTCCATAATGGTTGACAGTTTCAGGATGTCACCTTCCCAGAGTGCAAGGACCTTGGTGTGACAATGAACATCTGCAAACATCAAGATGGTGACTCGCTCCTTCAAGTTTATGATGAATAATTTTTTTTATAGTCACACAGGAAACAGCACAGGTCCTAATCCAGGCTCTATATTTTTTGTCATAAAATACATAAGTAATTTAGTTCATTGACACAATCAGAGAGGGAGACAAATTAAAAGGAGACTGTGTGGTGCAAAGTGAAGATGGGGGAAAAGAGTCCTTGTCTATTGTTGAGTCACGGCTCTGCACCTAATCCAGACACTTGTCATCTCACATCTAGATTACTGGAACAATGCAGAAGAGAACCGCAAACCCTCACAAAATGTTATCTTCAGGACCAAAATTAATGTTTCTTCTATACCCGCTACTTTGGATTATAACAGCCAAACCACCACACCAAGCTCACCCTTGTATTGACAAAAAGTATGAGCAAAATGCTCCTGAATCAGCAAACGTTTTCATTCACTGTCTGTCACGCTTTAGTGTAGGGTGATGGTTATATACATGGCCATCGTCAAGAATCCTGGGTCCCCTCACTTGTAGACGACATGGACAGTGTCACAATCAGTAGGCCCTGCCAATCCGTGGGCCCCATGAAACATAACCACATTTCTTCCTGCTGGCTACAGCCCTGGTTATATACCCCAAACTTGTTTTCCCCCACAATAGATTATAGGTGGATTCTCTGTCCGATTGCTGTAACCAAATTAACGATTTTCTACCGACATTTACAAGGATAAGAGTCAGCACACAATGTAATTTATTTGTTCAGTGTGAATGCACTGTCCCAGTCTTTGATCATGTGATGGGGCTTGAGGAAGACTGACAGACACAAAATGATAGTTGCTTACAATTTCTGTGGAGCCAAATGAAAAAAAACCCATCAAGTTTAGTGATGACACCACTTTTCGAGGCCTGATAAACAACAACGAAGCATTAGCCAACAGGGAGAACATAAGCAAACTAGCACTGTGGCTCTGTTACTTAAGTTGACTAAAAAAGATCAGCAAGCCACACTGCGCCTCCCTTACAGATCCAGAGACTGTTTCTATTTTAAGGCCATTACACTTCTTTATCCACATTGCTATATTTATTGGTAGTGTCCTTATTTTTTATTTCCTTGATTTTCTCTGTTATATATCTATTATTGTTTCATTGTTGTGAAAAGAAAGCATTAAGGGGTATGGTCTATACCCTGTGTTCCCTGTAAATACCTATGACTAATACAAAGTGAAACTTTAGTTGGTGATGATCACTGTTTAATTTAGTTGGGGTGGCAGAAAGCCTAAAGGTTAGGTTGGGTCCCAAATCATCAATTCTTTAGTGAAATTTTAGTGATAATACACATTCCAGCAATTCCTTATGGGGAATGCTCTATCCTTTTAAAATAATTGGTATTTGTAGTGTGAATCAGACCCATAGGATCTGAGTGTACAGATGACCTACATAAAAATTCCCTCTTCCTGTCATTGCCCAATCCTGTTACTGTGTTCCTAAGAACTAGCTTTCCCTTTTTTTCAAAGTCCATCCCACTTTACTTGTTGGGATATAAACCTCTGTAAGTCGTGTTTGCTTGCTAATTTCCCTGTGCTCTCACTCCTCTCCTTTATACCCCTCCCCCTTCTTCAATTGTTTACTCTCCTTACCTGACTGTAAAGTGTGCTATGCAGACACACCCGGCTATCCGGCAACAACCAATCACAGTAAAGAGAGAGACATCCAAGAGGTGTACTTCCTGTGTTTGCTGAGAGAGGAATGGGGCAGGAGAGAGCCGAGTTAGTTGGAAAGCTTTATTTAGGGGTCAACAACAGTTACTGATCACGTCAGCGTGGGAGGGAAGAGAACCAATTGATTTGTGGGATACATTCGATACCTCTGTTCATTATTAACAGTGGTTGTGGAGGCAAGACAGAGGGAAGAACAGGGGGAAGATAAGTGTCAATTTGTTCAGACTTGTTTGGGAATTTGAGCGGGGACAGAGGGAGGAGGGGTGAAACAGAAAGAGACAGAGAAGAGGCAGGAGGGAGAGGTTGAGGCATAAAAATGTGCTTTCTTTTACCGAAGGGACAAACAGAATGAGTAGAAAACAAACACACAGAGAGACGGATTTTCAGGATTGAATTAAAGTTGAAGTTGTAGTTCTGGGGTGGAGGGAGGAATGCATGTGTTACGCAATACATGTTAGTTCACAGTTCTGAAGTGAGTGATACAGAGAGAAGGGAGACTAAAGCTCCCCAACTTTAACTTAGGTAAGTCCCTCAGATCTCTATACTGTTTTATTTTAGCTCCTCTATACCTTTGTGAACTCATTCTATATTTGATTCACGGTTAATTTGTCTGGTGGGTTGTTGTTACGTGTGTATATGCGTTCATGGTGTGTAAAATGTGTGTTTTAGGGTGAGATGTGTTGATCTATGTTATGGGAGCTGTTCAGGCTTGTTCTGTTATGTTAAAAAAAATCAGTGTTCCAAGGTTTCACGTAATCTGTCGGCCTGTTTCTGACAGGTTTTTGCCACACTTTGATCTACCCTCTGTTGTTGTTTACAGTAGAAATGTGTACTACTCCAAACTTAAGTGAACTCAGGTAGTGTAATCTATTGAGTTGGAGTGTATTGAATTACATTGTTGGCTTTTGTGGTTCTTTTTTAGTTAAGTTTAGTCTGACCAAAGGTTGCAACCTGTGTCTCAAACTGGTTGTATAAGCATATTGCTGTCTGTGATTCTTATCATTATCGTTCTCAGTTATAACACTGCTGTTGTAAATTTAGCTATGGTAAAAGCACATCTTTATAATTGTCAGGTTTACATTTTCTGGTTAAACAGTGATTAGTCAGGGCTGGTGAAGATACTGAGCCACTGTTCAGCGTCAGTCCTTCCTGGCTACTGGGGGACTAACACCGTTCCTAACCGCTACCAATCATTCCAACATTCATTTACCTTCAGTCAGTGCTTTAGAACATTCATTTACCTTCAGTCAGTACTACTTGAAATTACGTTAATGACAGAATGTTAACATCTTTCAGGCTCTGAAAAGCATGTTACCATGGGGACACGACGCCCCACTCGGATCCCCATTGACATATTTAATCCATCCAATCAAAGCACTTCTGACCGGAACCTTCAGCCAATCAGCCGGATCTCCCGCGAAACTAGTCCTAGACCTGGAACTATAGACCGGCTGGAAACAGAGAGAGAGAGAATAAGAGAGGAAGAATGGAGGAGAGAAAGAGAAATGAAGAGATTGAAGGACAAAACTAGAAATAGAGAAAAAGAGATGGAACCTGTACCAAGAGAGTGGATGCGAGAGAAGGATCGTGCACCTTTATTCAGAGTAAGAGAGGAGGACAAGGAAAGGAGAGAAAGGAGAGAGTTAGAAAGACGAATTAATGGAAGACATACTTCTAATCTGGAGGTCTGGAAGGACAAAGACAGAGAAAAGGAAAGAAAGAAAGGAGATACATTTCCTAGAATGACAAACAATATCAAAGACAGAGACAAGAGAATAAATCCATTTTTTGCAAAAGATGTTGGGAAGGAAGGTGCAAAACTCTTAGTGAGACAAAAGGGAACAGAGCTCGATGACCGGGATAGAGAACGAGAGAGAGCAGCAAAGATACAGCGGTACAGAGATGCAGAGAGGGACCTACTAAGGTACAGAGAGAGGGAGAGAGAGAAGGAAAGGATAAGGGCAAAGGAGGAGGGAGAGAAAAATGGAGGGAGGCCCATGGATGATGAAAGAGTGAGACGGAGGGAGAGGGAAGCTGAGCCAGGTTTTAGAGAGAGGAGAGAGAAGGACTCAGGGGGCAATGACCTGTGGAGCAAAAGAGATAGGTATGTGGAGAGAGAGAGAGAGAGGCCAACACTAAGGCAAGGTGAAAGGGAGGATAGATTTACTTTATTACCGAAAAGGAAAGATGGGGATAAACAGAATTATTTGGATAGAGAGGGCAGGGATGGAAGGAGAGAAGGAAGTAGAGAGGGCCAGAGGGAAACTCGAAGCGAGGGAGACAGTGATGAAGAGAAGAGGAGGAAGAGAGTGAGGGATGACAACCGAGAAGATAAATATAAATATAGCAAAAGTGAGGGGGACAATGAGGGAAGTGCAGACCGGGATAGAGTGAGGGAGAAAGAAAGGGAGAGACAGAGATGGAGACAGGGGGAGATGTACCAAGATAGGGATGGAGGGAGAGAGGCTGACAGACAAAGAGCCAGGGATTGGGACAGAGACATGGAGAGAAACAAAGATATGGAAAGGAAAAAACAGAGGGTTGTGGTGAGAGAGAGGGACGGGATAAGAGAGAGGGACTGGGTGAGAGAGAGGGATGGGGTGAGAGAGAAGGACGGGGTGAGAGAGAGGGACGGGATGAGAGTGAGGGACAGGGTGAGAGAGAGGGACTGGGTGAGAGAGAGGGATGGGATGAGAGAGAGGGACGGGGTGAGAGAGAGGGATGGGATGAGAGAGAGGGATGGGATGAGAGAGAGGGACAGGGTGAGAGAGAAGGACGGGGTGAGAGAGAGGGATGGGATGAGAGAGAGGGACGGGGTGAGAGAGAGGGACGGGATGAGAGAGAGGGATGGGGTGAGAGAGAGGGAGGGGGTGAGAGAGAGGGAGGGGCGAGAGACCAGAACAAGAGACAGAAGGGACCCAGAGGCAGAGAGTGAGGGAACACAGCCCAGGGTAAAAGGAGATAAAGAGGAGCAAATGGAGCTAGAAAGAATCAGACAAAGGGAGAGATACCCTGATAGGGAGAGTGAAGAGAAGAGGCGTAAGGAGAAGCGAGACAAAGAGACAGATCCCAACATGGAGGAAGAGGCAGACAGAGAGACGGATCCCACTATGGAGCAAGAGGCAGACAGAGAGGCAGATCCAAATATGAAGCAAGAGGCAGACAGAGAGACAGATCCAAATATGAAGCAAGAGGCAGACACAGAGACAGATCCCAATATAGAGGAAGAGGCAGACAGAAGTAGCGGATGGATGAATGAGTTAGGCCCAAGGGCTCCGACACAAGTCCAGAGCAGTGGAGAATGGAGCAGTGATATCGAGGATGAAACAAAATACCAAAGAGAATGTTGTGAAAAAAAAGGGTCAGAGGGAGAAAAGGATGTGGACACTGAGGAGAGAGAGCACAGTGAAAGAGAGAAACCTAACAGAGTCAGGGCTGGAGAGGACCAAGAAGAGGAGAGGATACCAAAGCAACCTGAGCAGAGGAAGTGGTGGTTAGAACCACAAAGGGGCAGATATAACCATAACTCTTTAGAGGATGATTTTCTAGAGAGAGAAAGTGACATACACAGTGGTAAACAAAAAGAGAAGCAAGGAGGAGAGGACACATCTGTGGAAGTAGAGACAGAGAGAAAGCAATCAGGGGAAAGTTTAGGGGGGAAACAGAGAATATTGAGTGACAGTGGGAGGACCATTGAAAGAGAAGAAGATATAGAGCAAGGACCAGAGGGAGAAATAGAGAGGGTAACAGAGATAGAGTTAAATGTAGATGGAGAGGATAACATAGAGGCCTGGAGATGGAGTGATAGCAGAGAAGAAGGACACCAGACTGATAATGATGAAAAGACGGAGGAAACCTGGCCGGCGAACAATGAGACAGAGAGAGAAAATGAGACAGATGAAATAGAGGAGAGGGACAGAGATGAAGAAGGAGGACGTTACAGGTACGCACGCTCAGACAACCAGGGAGACAGTGAGAAAGAGCTGGAAGGAGAGATGGAAAGAATGCCTTCCACAGATGATGGCTTTATTACTGTGTCCAGCGGAGGCGAAGAGGAGTTTGAGGACTGCAAGGAATTCTGGGAAAGTGAACTAGAGCGAAGTAGAGGTAGAAGATATGAAAGCGAGAGAGGAAGAACTGATGAGCAGACACAGCTACAGGATGCCGCAGGGGAGGGTGAGGGAAAGGGAAATATATCCTCAACCTATGTCTTCTGTGTGATTGGACAAACCCTCTCCAGGTCCAACCCCAATCAGACAGCCGCTCTGGGGGACATGGAACCACAGGGGACCTATCAAAATCCTGGATATGATCATAGTGGCAGCAGTGACATCACCCGTTTCCCTCACGAGGACTTTTCAAAAGATGGTGGTCAAGAGGCAGAGGAAGAGACGAAAAAAGAGAGAGATTTGCCGAAGGAGGAGAGACTGGACACGGAAGAGGACTCCGTAGTGGACGTCAGTCACATGACCCCAGAGGCAGGGGGCAGAGAAGTGCTAACAGTCAAAGAGGAGAACTCAAACATCAACACGTCCACTCGAAGGAAATCCCTGACTGAAATACTCCTCAGAGAGTGGAGAGAAAGACAGAAAGAATACGCACAAACCACGGCCACAAGGACCACTGAACCAGAGATAAGTCCATCCTCGCGCCACAGTAGAGAGGAAGAGCAGAGTGAGACGTCCGCAACAGCCACCTCCAACCACACTATCCCCAGGGTGAACAGCTCTGAGGAGGCTGTGGCCATACGGCACCACAGCGGGGTCTGGGGCACATCAGAGGCTGCCAGACGCCTCTCCCAGGCCCCACACGTCAAGTGGGCCAAGAACGTGTTGAGCAAGATCCTCGGCCGCTCCGAGGTCCCCACCCTTGACGACCCACAGCCGGGGTCACAGGAAGGTCTAGAGGTCACCCGCGAGATAGAGGAGGAGGAGACTTCAGAGGGGGGAGGAGCGTCGCTCGTCAAGGCCACGGGTCAGAAGCAGACGAAGCGTTGGATGAAGGAGCCAGGGGAGGGGGAGGAAGCCACAGGTATGGGGGAGACACTAGCAGATATGCATGCTGAGGCTTTCACCACTATGTATGGTGATGGCACACTCACAGACACTCATGCTGGCATGACCCCATACACTACTTATGATGACACGCCGGCACACAGACAGGTGGAGAAGGAGGGGGATGATGTGTGTACAGACAGACAGGTAGAGGAGCAGGTGGAGGGTATTAATGCGTGTGCAGACAGACAGGTAGAGAGTCACATGCGGGCAGACCATGAGGGTGAGACGGAGAAAGCGTGTGAAGTTGGGCATGAGGTTCGCACATCGGATGCAGAGAAAGAAGCAAATGCCCAGAAAGAGGAGGATCTCTTTCTCTCTGTGAGTAACACCCTGTACAAACCAAGCAGCTGCCCCAGCCTTATATACAACACTAACCCAGATGAATCAACCACCACTCAGAAGGAAAACATAGAGAGAGAGAAGAAAGATGTTAAAGAGGAAGGGAGGAAGGTGGAAAGGAGGAAAGAGGAGGGTACTGAGGAAGAGGCGCAAGTGAAAGAGGAGAAGAGGGGAAAAGAGAAAATGGAGAGGATAGGGGAGGGACAGGAAAAGAGTAGCTTCCGCGATTTGGGCGTCAGTGGTCGGTTTAGGAGAAAGGGGTTCCGCAAGGCAAGCGAAAGACAAGGAAAAGAAGATGAAGATCATGAAGAAGGAGGAGGAGGAGTTGCAAGGGATCGAAGAACGAGAATATTCCCCACGTCAGGTGAGACAGAAATAGAAATAGAGGAACACAAAATCCGCTCAAATCACATAACATGGCTTTAGAATATGCTATGATGTTATATTTAACTAATTTAAAAAAATCTAACTCTGTCCACCAAACCTTACCTTTTAACATGCAACACAGAAGAGTTCCTACATTTTAAATTAAAGATAATTACATGAACATTGAAACATTTTGTGATTTGATCTGTTTTTGATTATCTGTAACCCAAAATCATCTTCAAATGTTTCCCGTCAACTACCCCAAACTCATCAAAACTGGACTCTTTAACAAAACGTGTCTATACACATTTCCTCATCATCTGACAAATTTCAGCATAATATCATTGCATAGACTTGGTGACAGAAGGTTTACATACAAGGAACTGCCACACGTCCACCATCACTCCCAGGGGGAAATGGGCGGGATAAAGAGAGATGGTGTGGGCGGTGTGGCAATTCCTGACTCTCGAAATAACTCTGCTGGGTTAAAATCAGGTCGCTTCTATCCATTCTACAGTATAATAACTAGAGATTAGTGTAGTGAGGGAAGTTTAGCAAACAAACTAACCTGTAACCAACAGTTCTACCTGTTCTATTCTACTATAGGCCACATTTTGAGCGTTATAATAGAGCATCATAACTTGGTTATGTTTTATTATGTCTCTGGGCCACCCTGGAACCAATATATTCTACTTACAGATGATGAAGAAGAGGGGAGCTTCAACTGGAGATCCATGGAAAAAAATAGGAGGAACTCCAAGTTCTTCAGTAAGTATCTCCGCTCTATTTCTATTGCTCTTTATGTACTGCTTTACATTATTTTAACTATTTTACATCTACTGCTCTATATCTATTTCTATTACTATATATCTACAGTGTATCTGTTGCTGTATATCTACTACTCTGATAACTGCTGTACATCAACAGATGTAAATATATATGTATATATTTACCGCTCTGTAATCTATAACTCTACATCTATTGCTTTACATCTATTACTCCATATACTGCTGCTCTATATTCTGCTGCTCTTCACCTACTGCTCTACATTGTTTATGGCAGTGTCGTTGAAATCTGTGAATACACATTTATTACTAGTTCGATGGAGAATGTCAGTTATGTTCAACTTCTTGTTTGATTCCTCACCTTTTAAGAAGTCTATGAACCAAGAGAAGCAATAATCAGTAGTTAAGTTTTCTTTTTAATAGTCATTAAAACTTAAGCCAGCTTAAAATTAATGAAAGTAATTAGGGTATGTAAAAAAAAAACACCATCACACCATATTTATTTTGATGTTACTTATATGTTATTTCAATATTTACAAAAACATGCTCATCTGCCCTGATTACTTTCATTGATTTTTTTGCTCCCAGTGGTTGATATTTGAGTTGGCTGTTCAAAGAAATGTGAACTATCGATTACAGTTTGTCTTGGACAATAGACTACTTTCAGGGTGAGGAATCATTTAACTTTAATAAAAAATACATGTTCCTTTACCTACACACCTTGTAATTAAAATTAAAATGTCAAGTCAAACAAGATCCTTCCACACGGACCTGGGACGGTATATTACTGGATACCAAAGGCAGTCCTATTCCAGTGAATGGTTGACTCATGTTTGTGTGCTTGTTCCCTCTCTGTACTTTCCAAAATGTTTTCCAGCTCGAACATGTTCTGAGTTTTTCTCCTTGAAACCCTTAACTGACTTTTCAGTCCTGATTTGCGAGTCATTTAAGCATACCAAAATGGCAGCAGGTCTGCAGCTCTATGAGTCATACTGAAGTTGCATGAAATGGAGCAGTCATATGTTTGTGTGTGCTTATCAAACATTGCTCCAGGGCCACAGACAGGTTTGTGCAGGTATTCATATCTCAACTTCAAGAAAAGAACAGCTGCTATTGCTGCAAGAAGTATTTGTGGGAGATTCTAATGCGAGAGCCTAACACAAAGAACACCCTGGCTAAGGGCATGTCTCCGTCTTTCATACTCTCTTCCTCTGTCCTATTTTACTTCTCCAATTGTCTTTTCTCTATATATTTTCCAACCAACCTCTCTATCCACCACCTCCTTTTCTCTATATATTTTCCAACCAACCTCTCTATCC
>JACXGI010000160.1:0-27859 GCA_016801175.1 Esox masquinongy | reverse complement strand
TCCGGCCCCCTCGCCTCCCCCTGCTCGCAGACCCTTACCCCCACTCCCCCCTGTCAACCACCCCCACTTTGTGTCCAACTCCGGCTCCGTCTCTAGTATCTCCAGTGGCATCAGTGCCCAGCTCCTACCCTTGCCCCAGCCACCACAGCCCCAGGCCCCCACAGCCAGACCCCCCTCTCCACGCATCTCCATCTCCCTCTCCCAGTCCCCCACCTTGTGGCAGGAGCTCCCTGGGGTCAGGAGCAGTGCTGAGTTTGCCGAGCTGACTGACGATGAGAGACGCCTGCAAGAGGTAATCAGAAACACAACCAGCAGGACAACAGTTGATGTCAATGATTACATTTGCCAGAATCCATAGCTAAATGTATTTTCCTACAGCCTAGATCTTCTGGTTTCTTGGGTGTGTTGGAACAATGCCTGAAATCTTCCCCTCCCCCTTTTCTCTCTCTCTCTCTGTTCTTCTTTTCAGGTTCGGTTTGAGGTTGTGACTTCAGAAGCTTCGTACTGTCGTAGTTTAGACATCGTGGTGGAGCACTTTGTCAAATCTAAGCAGCTGGGGGAGCTGTTGACCACTCAGGACAGGAACTGGCTTTTCTCTAGGCTGGCCGACGTCCGAGCCATCAGCCACAGGTGGGACTTCCGTATTAGTTCCTCATCAATTCTCAAAGATATGTACAGACTGGAGGTTATGGGCTCTCTGTAATGTCCTGCTATCTCTGTTTTCTGTCAAATGTTACCTCATTGCCTTTCTTTCTCTTTGGTTTTCCTTTTAGTTTTCTGTCAAAGCTAGAGGAGAGGGTGGAGTCTGACATGATGCACTTTACCGTGTGTGACATCATCGCTCGCCACTGTCAACGCTTCAAGAAGGTCTATGTGCCCTACCTCACCAACCAATCATATCAGGATGCTACCTACCAAAGACTCATGTGAGCCCTCCTCCACTGTTAATTGGTTTGACAGACTCTTTGTATGATTGCACATTAATGTATTTTCATCCACTTACAAACAGCAAGTTATTTCTCCCCTTCCACTTTCTCTTCCATTCTTCCCCTGTCTTTCTCAGGGATGAGAATGCTGGGTTCAGGCGGGAAGTAGAGAAGTTGGAACGCAGTCCAGTGTGTCAGCGTCTTCCTCTTCGCTCCTTCCTCATCCTCCCCTTTCAGAGGATCACGCGAATTAAACTCCTTGTCCAGGTATGTGTGCCTGTGTGTGTTTCAAATGCACAAATCTAAGCATGTGAATCCTTACATTCCTTTCTTTGAGACTCTTACTCACCCCTTCTCAGTATCTCATCCACCCCATTTGTCTTTTGCAGAACATTGTGAAGAGAACAGCCCAAGGCACAGAGGAGGAGGTTCAGGCCATCAAAGCTATGAAGTTTCTCGAGAAGGTATTCTACCCTCCTTTAGGTGGTGTAGATAAGAGATAACAGAATTGTATGTAATCTCTCATCTCTCCCTCTCTCTGCTGTCCAGTTGATCCAGGAGAGCAATGACAGTATTACTCAGATGAAGAGCATCGAGTCGCTGGTCTCTCTCAGTGCCAGAGTGGACTTTGAATGCAGGGTGAGTAAAAACCTACATCTCTCATGATTCCCTGGTTAACATGCTTTACCTTAAACATATTGCTAAAATGATGTATGTATGTATGTATGTGTTGTAGACTCTTCCCCTGGTCAGTCAGTCTCGTAGGCTGGTGAGAGAAGGACCAGTCACTGAGCTGATGGAATTCTCTCTGAAGGAGACTGAGAGGAGTGTCTACCTGCACCTGTTCAATGATTACTTGCTGCTGTCACTGCACAAAGAGTGAGTCCCTTCCCAAAAATGAACTCCCACTTTCACAGAACCAGACAAGAAAACCCAGCACAGTTGATCTTCTGGACTGATTACACTGACGACGTGATTATGATCCTTTACTCTCCTGCCTCTCTTCAGAGGGGGCCGGTTCACAGTGATAGACCATGCTCCAGTGTCAGAGCTGCGTGCTGAGAACTGTCGGGCCAAACTTCACACTCTACAGAAGAGCCTGTTCCGCCTCTACCTCAGTAACAAAGCCCTGCTCCTTAGGACAGACACACAGTAAGGCTTGTGTGTGTGTGTGTGTGTGTGTGTGTTACAAAGTTTGTGTTCCTGACGTGTAACATATTTTACATTGCTTGGATATGTAATTAACCTACTTCCTGAACACATTCTATGTTGTAGCATACAATAATATGTTAAATTGCCGGAATGCGGCAAAATAGTTTAAGTAATTGAATCAACAAATGTGTGCATGATTGAATGTACAAAATGTATTTTCTTGTGATCTTTCAGGAGTGACAAATTGCGTTGGATCTCAGCTGTCTCCAGACCCCATCCTGTGATTGACTTTTCAGCAGCACAAGGTGGGTTGTTCTGCATTGCTGTTCACCCCAGTAAGATTAGATGCAGGTTACCTTTGACCCACATCACCCTATATTATACCTCTGACCTTCACTCCAACTCACAGAATTTCCACAGATGCAGTGCATTAGAGCCTTTGTTGCCCAGCAACCCGACGAGCTATCCTTGGAGAAAGCTGAGGTCATTCTGGCCCACCAGCAGAGCAGCGATGGTAAGGGCAAAAGAATCATCATGTTCTTTGAATAAGTCATGGCAATACACAACCTTTTTTTCAAAAAATTAAAAGGAAGAAAGTCAAAGGATCCTGTTTTTTGTCTTAGAAATTATTTGCGTTTTGTTAAGAACATGTTAGTCTTCTATATACACCCTCGCCCCAACTATTTCCCTGTTATTCTTCAGGTTGGGTAGAGGGTACCCGACTTTCAGATAGACAAAGAGGATGGACTCCCGTGGCCCACCTGGAGACCATAGCCAGCAACAGGGTTCGACAGCGCAATCTGCTGGACGCTCTCAAAATCACCGCAGCCACTGCTGCAGTGTGATCAACATGGGGAACGCTGCCACTGAATATGACTGGAGTTGTCCCTGAGGCCCAACCCGACTCACCCTGCTAATTGGATAGAAAAGGCAACATAGGACATGTCTTGATAATGGAGGTACCTAAAATAGGTGTGCCATAGAAGCGTTTGACTGACAGGAAAACATTTAACACATACAGGAGTACAAACATGAGTTGGAAGGCCTTTTGGGGATGTCAGGAAGTGTCTAAGACAGCCCTGTAAATGAAACCCTGGTAATACATGTCAATGGACTGTTACAGACTGCATTGGAATCAGCCTTCTAAGAATGTGTCTGGATTGAATCCCTGTGGCCTTAGATAAGGACAGGAGCTGCATAACTACTTAATTTGGGAACTGTAAATACATGGGATAAATCACCATCTGTTGCAATACATTTTATTCTAAAGGGAAATGTGTCCTTGAACAAAATGTTTTGTATATATTCATGGAAATCTATTGTTTGTGTATATTACAAATAATTTCATAAATCACTTTTATGGTGGGTACCTAATCCCCTTCTGTGATACAGAAGAGTATGTAATAGAGAGAGTGGTTGTATCCACATTGCTAAGAATTTTGTAAGGGTTGTAAAAAGTGCAATATTTTTGCAGGACTGTGCATGTAGCCTAGATCTTTTTTTATAGCAAAAGAGGTACACTTCAATAGTGTCATGATGACATCAAATAAGCTGTTCGGTCTGTAATGAGCAGACTGAGAAAATAGCTTATGAAATAAAGGATGATGCAAATGAATATAAATTGTCCTCCACTTGCAAATCAATGTATGCCCATGTGTTGTTTCCTCACATGATTTTCTAACTTTGGAACAACATGAGCCTGATCAGCTGATTTGCAACACTTGGATTGAGTCAAAACGAATGTTTTCAACACTTGTCAAGTGTAGTTTTTTCAATTGTTCAATATTTAGTGTAAGAACAATGTAACGCTGTTATCGGTAAACTGCCTCTGTCATTTCTACTTGGGATGCACATTTGGCACGTACAGTAGAGCGTCCTTCTCTAGAGCTGCGTTCAGTTAATTTTTACGTTCTGGAAAGTTGAATTGAATGAAACGATGCTATACTAAACTACCTCTAAACGGGTTGCGGGTTGAGGAACGCTGTCAGGAT
Source organism: Esox masquinongy (assembly GCA_016801175.1). Lineage (NCBI taxonomy): Eukaryota > Metazoa > Chordata > Actinopteri > Esociformes > Esocidae > Esox > Esox masquinongy. The sequence continues at coordinate 23,790 of JACXGI010000160.1, read as the reverse complement.
GACAACTCTCCACGACCAATTGCTCAGTCACTGCTTTGAGACACACATCTCACACCCATCAAAATGAAGTAAACATTTCTCACAGCCCGTTCAAGAACGTTTTGTGGAAACATGTTGCAAACGTTCTAGCAGACTGAACGCACCTCAAGGTCCTCTTCAGCAGAGGGGTGGAAGAGGGCACGTAAACAAACCCGCCGCCCCTCCTCAACCAGCCCCACCTCTGTCTGAGTGGGTGACATTTTTTGTCCATCATCCGACAGAACGTTCATTGGTTTAAATATTCACAATTGGGCGTAACTGTGTTTGTTGTTGTTTTTGGGGCAGAAGTAGCTTAACTAGCTATAGTCGACATTTTGAAACAGATTTATTGTAGGTCCGTTGAAATACTGTTTCCCCTAAACAACTTTTCCTCGTGTTCACTATATGATAGCGTTGTTTAAGTAAGTAGTCGGTGGAAACATCGGTGTGGAATTTTCGCTTTAATTTGTTTCTATTCTGGTTTTCCAAAGGTGAGTGTCTGGTTGTTGTCAACGGCTGTCTTCGACTGACTAACTGCTTATTCAAGCTCGCCCTACATGCCAACGTTATTTTGGTAGCTAACTATCTTATGAGTGGGCATTAGCTCATTAGCTTTTATTATCAGGTTTTGGCTCTCCACTGGAAGCAATGTCAATACTAGAGCACACAGGAGGACTAGCCATAACAATACAATCCACTTGAAAGATTAGCTACGGTCGCTAGCTATTTCACGTTAGCATAATGTTACTCAGCTGAGGAAGCACAAACGGTAAATAATAATGACGTGGCCACATTGGCAATTATTAACCAAAAAACGCTCACTTCACGTGGCTTTAATAAAAACAATACTGCTGGTGACGCTACGTATTATTATCAGCATAAATTAACGTTTTACTACGTTTACTTATGAACAAGCTGTTGCTGATTTGTACTTCATCCCAAAACATATCCGGTAGAACAACAGTTTGTCACAATGTAGCCTGTGCGTTTGTTCTAGATGTACTTTTTATATTTAATTCATGAAAATAGAACGTTATGAATAGCACACTTAATTAAACAATGTCTCCCCCCTACATGCAAGACATGATCGTCAAGACTAAAGATCTGACGGTTTGCTGTAGTTTATCGTCTAACCCAGGGGTGGGCAATATTTTTCACTGGGGGGCCACTCTAAAAATGCCAGAGTGCATCGTGGGCCAGATTACTTTTTTAACCAACATGCCTAAAAAACACACAACATAGCTAACTCTGTTAACTTGCATATTATATTTATGCATATTTATTTTCCATGCAACACCGTTTTCATAATCAAACTTAATTTACTTTAACAATGTTTTTTTTATTATTTTCTGTTAACAACTGTTATTATGGCAGGCAAAGGCCTAAAAAATCCCTTTTCAACTCAACAGAGTAAGTTTATTACATAAGGTATAGTGTATAAAAGTTATATAGGTATAATAGTTATTAGGGCAGCCATAAGTCTATGAAATCACTTCTGAAGATTTTCACTCAAAGCAAATGTTGGTATAATTGCCGTCGTCTAACTTCATACAGTATATTTTTTGTACTACGTGCTTTTAACGACAGCTATTCCAGCTGCCCAGACCCAAGAAATCACCTTTTAGGGCTACTCACTCAATATGAACAGGAGAGCCTCGTATGGACGTTGACAAGTGAGGTGAAGTCAGGAGTCATTTCTGTTGAAGCAGTGTGCTTTACTGTTGAAGCAGTGTGCGGTACTGCTGCAAGATATTCATCAGTGAGGCTGCATCTGCGCTTGGACTTGTTGAATTGTAGCATTTGAAAATAAATAAATATGCAGCAGTAAATAAACTAACGTAATCTGCGGACCTCGTCAGGTATTTTTTATTTTGTATTATTTTAGAAGTTTTGGATGTATCGCGGGCCGGATAGAATTACTCAAACGGGCCGGATCCGGCCCGGGGGCCTTATCTTGCCCAGGTCTGGTCTAACCCATATGAAGTGCACACATGCTGCTGCTGTTGTATCATCATGGTCCTTTGTACCTTGTAATCAGGATAGGCCGGTAACAGCTCTGTGGCTACAGGCTTCACACACACAGTCAGACTTGGTTAGGCTGTATTAGACTTTTATATTGGCTATGCTAAATTAGATGTGCACAATTGCACGTAACATCAATACTGCAATGACCTTACATTATAATTGATATATCATGTATTATTAACGTCCTATGTAATAGTCAGACCTTGACCACTGCTGACCCATCATTTTGTGTCCCTAGATGGGCAGTCAGTATCAGCGCTCTGTACCACTGGAAGTGAGGAGGGTGGAGGGTGAGAGGGTGCGAGCCAAGCATCCCGATAAGATACCGGTCAGTATGATCTAAATAACAGACCATAGTTTTAGATTGTTTCTGGAATTATGAGAATTATTTTCCCTGATCTGAAAGGAAGTCACAGACTGGTGAAATACATAATATTTTGAATTATATTTTAGTGCCAAAAAACTCTTATAAACCCCTTTTATGAGCTTGTAAATGATCTTGAGTTAGGAAGAAACGGTGGCTAATAATGTGGTATTAAGGTCAGTTATGGTTGAATGCATGGATGTTAATTTATCCTCGTATGCCAGGCTACTTGACTCTGGTTGAATGGGACATGTTGGTGCAGTCTTACTAAGTATTTTGCTGCTTCCTAAACTAGATCATCGTGGAGAGGGCTGCCAGGTCGAGAGCACCTGACCTAGACAAGAAGAAGTACTTAGTGCCTTCTGACCTCACAGGTAAAACTGATAAGATTTCTCTATTTGATGTCTGTTTTTCCAGTCATTCCCTCGCTCACAATTAATGACGTGTTTGTCACCCTCTCCTTTATCTGTTTTCGCTATTCCTTCTGCTATTGACATTCTCTCTTCCTCTCCATATTACTTCAAAGTCCAGAGGTCCTGTCTGACTCTCTTTGTTTTCTCTGTTTGTTTTTCTGTGTCAGTGGGTCAGCTTTGTTTCCTGATTCGACAGCGTGTGTCTATGAGACCTGAAGAGGCACTCTTCTTTTTTGTCAATAACTCCCTCCCACCATCCAGTTCTCCTCTGTCTGCTGTCTATGAGGTAAACACATGTAGACAGACGTAACCTTTAATCCTACCCATGTGACCCCGTAAACTGACAATATGTTGCACCTGTCTTAATTAGGTTATTAACAAATACAATGTGGTGCCCTGGTTTTTTCAAGGTTGTAAACAAATATAATTTCCCAATTCTTTCAGTACGTAGGTAGTTGATCTGTTTTCATGAGTTCTGCTTTTGCAATTGTAATCCTTATTTTTGTCCCCCGCCCTGTCTTTCCCGGTCCCTCACAGGAACACCATGAAGAAGACCTTTTCCTGTACATGACCTACAGTAACGAGAGTGTTTACGGTGCCTGAGACAGGACAAAAAGTAGGACCGAAAGAAAAGAGAAAGGATCGGAAAGAGCTCTGTCTAATGTTTCACCACTTATTCTATATGATTAGTATTGAGGACATGGTTTTTGGGAGAAAAGAGGGTTGAGGGGATATTGTTCTCTTAGAATTTTGGAGGCGATCGTATTTTTCTTCAGTATACCGTCAACCATGAGAGGTATTGTAAGGCATTCTGAGTTTATAAAAGAAGCCTGACATTAGAAAGAGGTTGAAGATGTGAATGAAGATTGTTGAATAAAAAACGGGAAAGGCCTCTTGATTTTCATCTCTGTCAGACACCTGTATTTAATGCAAATAGTAGGTTTTGTAAATATCATGGACATTTTGTGGAAAATAAAATAAAAAAATGCATGGGTTGCTGTTTCTGATGTTTATATTTCTAAAAGTGTTCTCTATATACGCAGGGCTGTGTGAGTGTTTGAGCATGTGTGTGTGTTTTGAACCTGCCCCAGCTTTTGTGATCTTTGCCAGTTGAGGTTGTGTGGCATATGACACCAAATGTCAGAAGGACAGCACTATAAACCCAATTACCCTAAAGTATATACAGCATATTTCAACATTTGTTTCTATTAAGAAATGTATTTGTGAAGAAATGTCTCTATTTTCAAGAATCCTTGTTCTAATGACAATTTCTGGATGTCAATCACCTAAACTGATACTTATTTCTTGTTGCTATTTATTGTGTCAGAAATACTCTTTACTTGTTTTTGTTGATGTACAAATTAGGGATGCCCCAATGAGAAAATTCTTGACCAATCCAGATAGCTGATATAAGTATTTTATCATACAGAAGCTTTTTAGATACTACATCCTAAACCTTAAAGATAATTACTACCTTATTATTAGACAACATATACATTAACAATTCCTAAATAAGTTAATATTTGAAAATCTAAGTGCTACATTTTATTTCACTTTTGAAGGAGGCATAATGGCAGATTTTTACTGTACAACTAGCATAAATACAAGCATAAATGACCAGAAGACATCTTCAGTTAATGTTTTAAGTTAATGTAAAAAACAAAATGTCTGAGATTTGTGCCGGAAATGTTCCCTACTGAAACATTCTCGCCATCCGTCTGTCAATTTGCACTGACTTGTCTCCTCATACTCACTTCTGACATGCAGTTCTATCCCCCATCCTAACCCTCCCCCGAAATAGCTAATACTATTCCTGTCTTGTTCGGTAAGGGAAGGGGAGGAGAACACATGTTTAAAATTCATTCTTGTAAATATCAGAGGCAGGATTTTACACAGTGTGCCTTCAAAGTGCAAGAGAGAAAGTGTCAAGATAACCTTTATTTGCTAAGTACATTGGGACATCCTCGGAATTTAACTTGGTGTAATGGTTCTGCTAGGAGAGAACAACATTCAGAGACAGAATAGACAAGGTTTACTTAAAGAGAGGAAGAATATATAAAAAAGGAATAGAGAGAGATTCTGAAAGATGTTGTGTGTCAGAGAGAAAAACAGTGGTCATTGTTACAATAGAAGTACAGTTTTCACATTTCCGAATTTTAATTACAAACATTGGCTTGGGGTGGCCTTGAATGAATGTGTGGTGAGCAGTTTGCATCTGCATGTCTAGACTGTTGATTAGGTCATTGCCTGACAGCTGTCTTAACCCATTAATAAAGTTGCCTGCTGCAAATATATGGAACATGTCATTACTGAGACAACAAAACAATTTGTTGCCAAAAACAGAAAAATAACAAGATTTTAATTTTAATTGAAACATTAATACATATGGCAAAACTAAGGAAGAATAATATCTTGTTTGTAACATGAGGAAGTACAGTTCGACAGTTAAATGACAGGATGCATCATTTGATACAGTGATAAAGTGGCACTAGATACAGAGACTATGGGAGATAATTTTGAATGAGAGATTTGTTACACTAACTTTCTGGAGATTTCACTGAGAACATGCTCATAAGCTTTCCATGCAAATAGAAAATTAAAGACCTAGATGTGTAATGAAAGAGAAATCACTGGAGATGACAGTGTGGTAGAACTGGAAGACAGTAAGAGAATCCTGGAAACTTTGTGCGTAAAAAGAGAACACCATCACCAAACTGGAGCTAATGTTGTCATGTTTGCTGAAATCAGTGTAATTAATTTTTTATCTTAAAAATTTGTTGTGTTTTAGTGTATGTGCTTTTTATGTCCTTAAAACCTATCTGTGTCTGCATGTCTATCAGTGGAAGAAGCTGAATCAACAATCTACTCTAAACTGACAAGTCCGTCAGAAGATATTTATGCTGAAGCTTCTGCTGACTGGCCCTCTGATGCAGGTGTGACGGTGCCGCTGCTTTTGGGTAGACAATGTTCTGACATAGGACACACAGGTTTACATAAAGACAGGAAAGAGGAATACAGAGAGACTGACATAGTTTGTATGTGTTAAAGAAAGAGAACATAAAGCACTACAATAATCTCTTGTTAAAAAAAAACAGGAGTTGAATGGATTACTTCAAGGACTAGATAGCTCTCTGGGACATTTAGAACTCACACTCACACACAAACACACACAATCTTGATCTCTCAATCTCTATCACGCACACAAACGCAAGTATGCAAGCAGCTGAATGTACATTTCTCCAAGGACTATATATCTGTCCAGACAGTTTGGAATTCTCTCTCTCACACACACACACACACACACACGTTTGGTCACACGTTTGGATACAGTGCCATGAAAAAGTATTTGCTGCCCTCCTGATTTCCTCTATTATTGCATATTTGAATCACTGAATGGTTTCAGATTTTTATTCAAAATGTAAAATAAGATGAATCAGACCCGAGTAAACACAAAATTCAGTGTTTAAATGTACCATTTTATTTCTTAAAGGAAAAATGTTATCCAACACCAACAATGGCGTGTGAAAAAGTGATAAATATGCAATAATAGAGGAAATAAGGAATTGGGCAGATATGTATCTCAGAATTCCATTGTACTATTAGCATAAATACAAGCCTAAACGACCAGAAGACAGTTAATGTTTGAAGCTAATGTTTTAAAAACATTTTCTACAAAATTGTGGTGAGTGCCTGAGAGATTGCCCATTGAAACTTTCTCGCAGGTCCATCTATCAGTATGTATTGACTTGTAGCCTCCTCATACTCGTTTTAGACAGTCAATGTACTATCCCCACACCCTAAACCACCTTGGACTGGCTAATACTGTTTGGGTCTTGTTCAAAAAGGGAAGAATAGGAGACCTGTCATGATACTGTTTAAAATTCAGTCTTGTAAATGTTGGCGGCAGGATTCTACAGTCTCCTTTAAGGGAGAATATCTAGCTTCTAACATATCAAAATAAAATCTGACTGGAAAATATCTACATCTGTCTCAAAATCGAGGCTGAGAACAACTGGAGAAGTCCAAGCAACAGCTCAGTGCATTGTTTAAAGAACAAACAATCTCCAGTTCATTTAGAACTCTATCACACACACATAAAATCTCTCTTTATTGCATGTGCACGCATGCACACACACACACACACACACACAGAGAGAGAGGCGGATACAGGATTGTGGGACAGACTCAACATTGTATTTCCGGAATTAATTATGAATCTAAAAAGGGCACGTTGGGTTATGTTGCTATGGAGACTGCAGAGGGAGGTCTCTTAAAGCAGCAGTGTGTTTGGCCTTCAGTCACAGTCTGCCGTCGGTCTGGAACAACAACATGTATATCAAATTTTTTCGTAATGTAAGTGGAGGGCATGCCAAATTACCAGACAAGGCAAACACAAAGTTATCGGTAGAATTGAAGAAACAGCTTGAGCAAGGTAGGCTGGAATTCAACAGATGCTTGTAGCAATTGCTTATAAAATGTCTGATGTCGCTGTTTACAGACTGCTCTAAGATTAGTGTTTCCCTGCGTAGATCTGAAGGTCCAGAGCAATGTTGGTGTGTACCGGGCCTTTTGCTTAGTGCTGTCTCTCATCTGTCTGGTTCTACTGATGGTCATCATTGCCCTCTGTGTCAAATGTGAGTGTCATGGCAATACATTCTAGAATTGTGTTTTAGAAACAAACAGCATTGGTATTACTTTGGTAGAATATCTGGTATGTCGGATTACATGGCCTCCTTTAAACTGTGTGATAAAACAAATAAGAAATAATACAAATTGTAACGTGAGACTATTTACTTCAACTCTTTCTTTCTTCATTTTGTAGTGCAATCCCAGCCCCCGGTCTGCCATGAGACTGAAAAATGGATTGAGGCCAAAGAGGAGGGGGGTATTGTGAATGGTGAAAGGAATGATGGGAAGGAGGAGTTGTCTCAGTCCTTTCAGATGTGCAGCCTCCAGAAATGCCAAGCACATTACTCAGAACAACTCAGCCTTGGTGAGTTCAGTACTTTGTGGTGTTGGTCTAATGTAGCCTAATGAATGGTATTATAAAGCTGCCAAAGTTGGTTGTCAGTGGATGGATCTGAAGCTCAAGATGTCTACAAAATGTCAACCTAATTCCAGGCTTATGACTGAAATGTACCTGACTGTAGCCTGAGGTGGGAACTGAAATGTACATTATTGTTTAAAAGCACTTTTTTTTCTTTAATCCAGTTTCGGACTGCAACAAATGTGAAAAGGGCTGGCTTTCCTTTGAAAGCACCTGCTACTTCCTCTCCAAGAACAGAAGGACGTGGAACGAGAGCAGGGATGAGTGTAAAAGGAGAGGGGGAGATCTGGCCATCATAACTAACCAAAGAGTCCAGGTTGGTCCACTACAATTGTAACTCTGCACTACTTCTTTTTACCCAAATTCTATAACAGCGACCAAGGATTTTAGTAAAACAAACATTTAGCGACCAACTGGTAACAACAAATGATTCTTCCAGACCTTCCTAACGCAGAAGGGGAACCTGATGTACTGGATCGGCCTGAGGCAGAGAACAGGGACCTGGGTCTGGGTGAACAACACTGCACTGGGGCACAGGTGAGGGACACAACTGTTGATGATGAGGATGATGCATGAATTATCCTTCATATATACCATATCATCCAGAATTGTTATGTGTTAGTATGGACAAAACTGAGCCATTCCCTCTCCTCCTCTCATTGATAGTTACTGGTCAGAGTCCAGTGGACAATACGACTGTGGCATATTATTGGGCAGGGATCCTCCAGAGAGAAGTTGGAACTCTTCACCTTGTCATGTCAGCACCTTCTACATCTGTCAAAAGGGCACTAAAGGACAGACTACTACATCACCAGGCTCTGGTCTTTGAGAACTGTAGGATGTGTATGCTTCTGTGCATGGTTACTGCCACAAACCAGCAAGGAGCAGACCAAGCTCCCTTCTGAAACAGCATCTTGATTATGCATCTCTATCAATAGCCTTGATCAAACTCTATATAATAAAATCTAACATTCATAATATTCAACCCTGTTTCCAAAAAAGTTTGGACGCTGTGTAAAATGTTAAGAAAAACAATGATGCAATGATGTGCAAATCATTTAAACCCTATATTCAATAGAAAATAGTACAAAGACAACATATCAAATGTTGAAACTGAGAAATGTTATTGTTTCTTGAAAAATATATGCCCACTTTGAATTTGATGCCAGCAACACGTTTCAAAAAAGTTGGGACAGGGAAACAACAAAAGACAGGAAAAGTTGTGTAATGCTAAAAAAACACGGTGGAACATCTCACAACTAATTAGGTCAATTGGCAACAGGTCAGTAACATGATTGGGTATAAAAAGGGCATCCCAGAGAAGATGAGTCTTTCAGAACTAAAGATGGGGAGAGACTGTGAAAGACTATGCAGGCAAATAGTGCAACAATTTAAGAATAAAGTTTCTCAAGATAAAATTGCAAAGAGTTTAAAGATATTATCATCTACGGTACATAATATCATTAAAAGAGTCAGAGAATCCGGAGAAATCTCTGTACGCAAGGGACCAGGCCGAAAACCAATATTGGATGGCCGTGATCTTTGGGCCCTCAGGCAGCACTGCACTAAAAACAGGCACAAATCTGTAGTGGACATCACTGCATGGGCTCAGAACACTTCTGAAAACCAATGTCTGTGAACACAGTACATCACTGCATCCACAAAATTAAGTTAAAACTCTAACATGCAAAGAAACTCTGGGAGCCAAAGCACATTTAGAGGATTGTGATTGTTTAATATTGGGTGTGAGTGCACAGGGAATAGTATCACTACCATATATACTAAATACTGAGTATAAATTGATGTCCAATGATTTTTTATTATAATTTCGGACATTTTACTACAATGGTAGGAGACTGATGTAGCCTAAATTGTATAGGCATGTGAGGCATTGTCATTGTATACCTTATTTGGTTACCGTCACTTTAAGACAAGTGGTGATCGGACTTAATAATTGTGTTGTTCTGTAACGAAGTGTGTCCGGAGTTTTGCACGGCGGAGCGACACGGCTTTCTTACCGTAGTTACATGAGTTATATGTAGGAAGTACTTTGTCCAAGATTTCTTTAATGTACTGTGATAGCTGTGAAGCAAACGGTTCCCTAACGCTTACAGAATAGGCTATTGTAATTCTGTTTTTATTTGCATTTTACGCAGCGTCCCAACTTTTTTGGAAACGGGGTTGTAATATCAGGAATGTGATGATGAATATTTTGAAATGCAGCAGCTTTTCATTCGTTTTATTAATTACTTTAAATGTAATAATGATCTACATCCTGATGTGCATTAACCAATCATTAGGTTTTGCATTGTGATTTAAAATCATTTAAAAGACATATATCTTTTGTCAACGTTATAAAATGTTAATTTGTTCTACTTACCAATAATAAAGTAACATACGAAAAGAATGGAAAAATTATCTAGAGCACTTCTTCAATCAAACAGTGAAGTTTAGGCTATTTATTTGCCGTACAGTAGTTCTTTCTCCAGCTATCAAATTAATTTACAGACCGGTCCTTGTTACTGTATAAAACTCCACAACTAGTACCAGAGTGACGGCCAGTATTAAAATACAATATTTTGTTTAGACACAAACAATAATGCACAAAAAGTAGCCCACTACACAGCCCGTAGCCTACTGTGTACAACAATAAGTTTGAACCTAGAGCGATGTGGCCAATCATCTGCTAGCAGCTCACGTTGGCATAATGTTACTCAACTGACCAAGCCCCAAACAGTAAATAATAATGACGTGGCCACACTGGCAATTATCAACTACAAAACGCCCATTTTATGTGGCTTTAATAAAAAACAGTTCAAGTAACTAGCATAATGATATAGTTAAAGCGCCCGTGTTGTTGTTGTTGATGCTGTAGGAGGATTTTAAAAACCAACTGCCCGATAGAATTGCACTTCATTTAAGTGAACAGAAAGAGGCGACATTGGCCCAGGCAGCAGTGCTGGCAGATGAGTACGCTCCCGTACGCTCTGACAGACAAGGTTGTTTGGTGCGCCTCGTTTTGAAGGCCGACCGATTACGTCAAGTTGCCTCGTTCCAGTAGTTTTTCCTCCCACGACCCTAGCCTTCGCGCGAAATCCGTGAATGTTTTCACTGCCACCGAATGGGTCATGTGATTACTATGGAGCCAAATGTATGGCGCCAAATTGAGCTCAAATGTATTGACTGTAAGAAAAGAAAAACGTAACTGATATATTTCGTAGTATGAAAAGCTACATTCAATCGTATGAAAATAAATGATTCAAACGTGGTAAAAGTGTATGCTAAAATCATTAAATGGATTTTCGTATCCGATCTTAAAATGTCTTCGTTCAAATACTTTTTTTCACGTTCGTTTCTTCTTGCGATTTCAATTTCTTCCCACCTTCGTTCGAGTCACCTTTTCTCAAAACCAAGTTTTGAGCCTCTATTGGCGTGGAGGCGGGGCTTTAACTGGTCATTGATTTCTCGATTTTAGCCTTTCCATGCGCTGCTTTCCCAATGCAGCCTGTGGAGAGAAGTTTAAGAATTGTATAAGCTTAATATGTACATTTAAACAGAATAATAAACTGTTATTCCCGGGTTGCATCGACGTCACTGTTGCCATGGTCACAGACACAGATATCGATGAAAGTTTAACGTGTTCTGGTGTCTGAAGTTAGACAGGGACTACATACCATTTGCTGTAAGCCTAATGGTTTGGAAACATCACGGCAAAAAATAATCCAGTTAGGTATAAACTTTTACCGCATTTGAATTTAGTTTTTTTGCCACCCCAATAACGGCACCTTTTTTACATTAAGTACAGCTGTATTAAATGAACATCGATAGTAATTAATTCGTAATTAAACCATAGCACACACCTAAGACTGCGCGCCGATAGGCCTGACGAGCCGTGCGTTTGCCGTGTTTTATCTACTCCTGTCACCCTGGTCACCCTTAACCTGGGTGGAGATTATGTTGGGGTACATAGTGCCGCCATAAGCAGAACATGTTGAACTTTCATCAATAGCCTGTCTGTGACCATGGCAACTGTGACGTTGATGCAACCTGTGAATAACAGTTTATTATTCTGTTTAAATGTACACATTTAGACTATCTTACACAATTCTTGAACTTCTCTTCACGGACTGCATTGGGAAAGCAGTGTATGGAAAGGCTATGATTTCCACCTTATAACGGTGTGATTCATGGCTAATCGGGTGCGAGAATTCAATGCCCAGATGAAGCCCCGCCTCTACGCCAATAGAGGCTCAAAACCATAGATAACAAAACAGTAGATGCAGAAGCGGAATTTTAATGGGTGCGATGGGTGCCGCGCCCAGTATTGCTGCTTCCTAAACTAGATCATCATGGAGAAAGCTGCCAGGTCGAGAGCACCTGACCTAGATAAGAAGTACTTAGTGCCTTCTGACCTCACAGGTAAAACTGAAAAGATTTCTCTATTTGATGTCTATTTTTCCAGTCATTCCCTCGGTCACAATTAATGACGTGTTTGTCACCCTCTCCCTTATCTTTTTTCTCTGTTCCTTCTGCTATTGCCACTTCCTCTTCCTCTCCATAATTCAAAGTCCAGATGTTCTGTCAGTTTTGTTATTTAATGTCCTGTCTGACTATCTCTGTTTCTTTTTCTGTGTCAGTGAGTCACAGTTTGACACTTTTTCTGTGTCAGTGAGTGAGTTTGTTTCCTGATTCGACAGCGTGTGTCTATGAGACCTGAAGAGGCACTCTTCTTTTTTGTCAATAACTCCCTCCCACCATCCAGTTCTCCTCTGTCTGCTGTCTATGAGGTAAACACATGTAGACAGACGTAACCTTTAATCCTACCCATGTGACCCCGTAAACTGACAATATGTTGCACCTGTCTTAATTAGGTTATTAACAAATACAATGTGGTGCCCTGGTTTTTTCAAGGTTGTAAACAAATATAATTTCCCAATTCTTTCAGTACGTAGGTAGTTGATCTGTTTTCATGAGTTCTGCTTTTGCAATTGTAATCCTTATTTTTGTCCCCCGCCCTGTCTTTCCCGGTCCCTCACAGGAACACCATGAAGAAGACCTTTTCCTGTACATGACCTACATTAACGAGAGCATTTACGGTGCCTGAGACAGGACAAAAAGTAGGACCGAAAGAAAAGAGAAAGGATCGGAAAGAGCTCTGTCTAATGTTTCACCACTTATTCTACATGATTAGTATTGAGGACATGGTTTTTGGGAGAAAAGAGGGTTGAGGGGATATTGTTCTCTTAGAATTTTGGAGGTGATCATATTTTTTTTCAGTATACTGTCAACCATAAGAAATATTGTAAGGCATTCTGAGTTTATAAAAGAAGCCTGACATTAGAAAGAGGTTGAATAAAAAAGCGGTTTGAGTTTAGATGTAAATTAAGATTGTTGAATAAAAAAAGGGAAAGCCCTTTTGATTTTCATCTTTCTTAGTCAGTCATCTGCATTTAATGCAAATAGTAGGTTTTGTAAATATCATGGATATTTTGTTGAAAATAAAATAAAAAATGCATGGATTGCTGTTTTTGATGTTTGTATTTAAAAGTGTTCTCTATTTAGGAAGGGCTCTGTGAGTGTTTGAGCATGTGTGTGTGTGTTTTGAACCTGCCCCAGCTTTTGTGATCTTTGCCCCTTGAGGTTGTGTGGCATATGACCCCAAAACCCCGAAGGACAACACTGTAAACCCAGTTACCTTACATTAAATGTAGTATAATTTGTTAGTATTAAGAAAAGTATTTGCGAAGAAAAATGTCCCTATTATTAAGAATCCTTGTTCTAATGACCATTTCTGGATTTTAATCACATAAAAACTGATATTTATTTCCCTTTGCTATGTATTGTGTTAGAAATACTCTTTATTGTTTTTGTTGATGTACAAATAAGGGATGCCCCAATAAGAAAATTCTTGACCAATCCAGGTAGCTGATTTTCATACCCAGCTTAAATTAAATAAAATATGCAAATTCAATCATACAAAACCTATCTTTTTATGTATGTATGTATAAATAAAAACAATAAAGTCTGATAATGAATGGAAAATGTATGAATTATATGGAAATAAATACATATTTTCTTTCTTTTTACATTATGAAATACCTGGATATGAATTTAGTAAATTAGGTATTAGACTTAATTAACAAAACAAGTAAATAATAGGGCAAATGACTTGAGCAAAAAAAACAAAGACAAATCATTATAAAATGGCACGTATTGGACATCCTATACAGATGCAGCCATAATTGGTCAGAACTTATTGGTCAAATTCAAAGCAATCAGCCGATACTGACGTTAAAAGTTTGCCTGTATTCACTCAATACCAGTTTCTGGGCAATATATCGGTGCATGCCTAGTACAAATTACATGTAATCTGATGGAGTGGGAGATTAATCAAACAGATTATAGTCATATTGTCAAATAACTTCCCCATTGCGTGCTTTATTCAGTTTTATTTCCTTGAAATTTCCTACTGACAGGAACTTGAATTATTAACAGTAAGGGTGGTTAGGGGGCATGGTGAAAAGTTTTATGAGTGAGTGAGCCCAAAATAAATCAAGGAGGAAGTATGATTGGTTAATGACATGACGGATCACTTGATCCAGTGTTGAAATACATTACTTTCATATAAGGGCCTCTATCTACAGAGACTAAGGGAGATAATTTCAATCAATACTTGGTTTTGTATGTGACTTGCTGCACTATCTTAGAAGACCAGTCATTTTGTCTGTCCTTGGGCTCATAGGCTTCTCAGGCATCTAGAAAATTTGAGAGGTGGACAGCAAAGGAAAGACAATCATGGAGATGCAAGAAATCACTGGAACAGAAGACAGAATTGTTGAACTGGAAGAAAGTAAGAGAGTACCGGAGACCTCAGGTACTGAAAGAGAACATCATCACCAAAGTTGATATTTGCCTTTTTTTCTGAAATGATTTTAATTTCCACCATATAATATATTTTGTTCAGGCTGCATGCTCTTTGTTCTGTCCTGAGAACCTTCCAAATAACTTGTCTGTCTGCATGTCTGTCAGTGGAAAAGCATGGATCAACAGTCTCCTCCATACAGAAAAGTGCATCAGAGAACATTTATGTTGAAACATCTCCTGCCCAGCTTACTACCACAGACACGCCATGTACAGGTGATTCCAGCACTCTTATTACATTAATGATCACATTTACTTTAGTTTATAAATCCCTTTTACATAAAAAGTTACAAATGGCTTTTTAGATACTCATCCTGAACATTAAAGATTATTATTACTACCTTATTTAGTAATAATTATTATTACAAAGATTATTATTACAACTTATTTAGGAATTGTTAATGTATATTATTAGACAACATATACATTAATTCCTAAAATAAGTTGATGTTTGAAAATCTAAGTGCTACATTTTTTTTCACTTTTGAAGGGGCCATAATGGCAGATTTTTACTGTACAACTAGCATAAATACAAACATAAATGACCAGAAGACATCTTCAGTTAATGTATTAAGTTAATGTAAAAAAACAAAATGTCTGAGATTTGTGCCGGAAATGTTCCCGACTGAAACTTTTTCGCCATCCGTCTGTCAATTTGCACTGACTTGTCTCCTCATACTCACTTCTGACACATGCAGTTCTATCCCCCATCCTAAACCCCCCCGAAATAGCTAATACTATTCCTGTCTTGTTCGGTAAGGGCAGGGGAGGAGAACACACGTTTAAAATTCATTCTTGTAAATATCAGAGGCAGGATTTTACACAGTGTGCCTTCGAAGTGCAAGAGAGAAAGTGTCAAGATAACCTTTATTTGCTAAGTACATTGGGACATCCTTGGAATTTAACTTGGTGTAATGGTTCTGCTAGGAGAGAACAATATTCAGAGACAGGATAGACAAGGTTTATTTAAAGAGAGGAAGAATATATAAAAAAGAGGAATAGAGACAGTCTGAAAGATTTTGTGTGTCACAGAGAAAGACAGTGGTTTCACTGAAAACATGCTCATGAGCTTTCCAGGCAGGCCCAGTGCTAGAACAAACGTGAGATGGCATTTGATTTCAGTGGTCGAGCACGTTTATCCTACATACCAATGTAGAATAGTAACTTCAGTATGAGGAATGGAAAGCAAAAGAAATAATTTTATCATGCATGCCTTACTGAGACAAGGCCTATAAAATAGCAAAAACACAACTGTCAATCAAATTCGAAAGCTTTTAGTAACTGCTGTAGTTACACATTCTTTGTAGCGATAACATCACTTAATAAAGCACATCTTCGATCTGAAGCTAATGTTGTAATGTTTGCTGAAAATCAGTGTAATTCAATCTTTATCTTAAAATAATTGTTGTGCTTTAGTGTATGTTCTTTTTCTGTCTTTTTCTGTCCTTAAAACCTATTTGTGTCTACATGTCTGTCAGTGGAAGAAGCTAAATCGACAGTCTACTCCAAACTGACAAGACCATCAGAAAATATTTATGCTGACGCAGACAGACCAGGTAATGGTGGCACTCCTATTACATTATTAATCACCTCTATTTTATAAAGCCCTTCTCACATATGAAGTTGTAACAAACTGTTACTAACCTAACTCCCAACGATTAATACAATATTACTATTTAGCCTATATATGGCTGAACCAATCCTAAATAAGGTATTAAAGCACCAGACTTCATTTATGCTCTGCAGAGCAGGAGGAATGAGAATCAACTCTATTAGCAAAGTTAATTCAAACATCCTCAGAATGGGACTTGGTGTGACAGTGCCGCTGCTTTTGGGTAGACCATATTCTGACACAGGACACATAGGGTTTACGTAAAGACAGAAGAGGAATAGAGAGAGACTGAAAGAGTTTGTATGTGTTAACTTAAAGCACTACAATAATATCTTGTAAATAAAACAGGAGTTGAATGGATTACTTCAAGGACTAGATAGCCCTTTGGGACATTTAGAACTCTCTCATACGCATGAATTCACACGTACATATGCACGCACACACGCACGCACACGCACGCACACACACACACACACACACACACAGACACACACACACACGCACACACACACACAATCTTGATCTCTCCATCTCTATCACTCACAAAAATGCAAGCAGCTGAATGTACATTTCTTCAAGGACTAGATACAGTGGATATAAAAAGTCTACACACCCCTGTTAAAATGCCAGGTTCTTGTGATGTAAAAGAATGAGACAAAGATAAATCATGTCAGAACTTTTCCACCTTTAATGTGACCTATAACGTGAACAATTCAATTGAAAAACAAACTGAAATCTTTGAGGGGGAAAAATAAAAAATAAAAAACTCACAATAATCTGGTTGCATAAGTGTGCACACCCTTAAACTAATACTTTGTTGATTTTATTACAGCACTCAGTCTTTTTGGTTAGGAGCATTAGCGTGGCACATCTTGACGTGGCAATATTTGCCCACTATTCTTGGCAAAAGCGCTCCAAATCTGTCAGATTGCGAGGACATCTCTTGTGCACAGCCCTCTTCAGATCACCCCACAGATGTTAAATTGGATTCAGGTCTGGACTCTGGCTGGGCCATTCCAAATCGTTAATCTTCTTCTGGTGAAGCCACGCTTTTGTGGATTTGGATGTGTACTTTGGGTCGTTGTTGTGGTGAACTTGCTCTTCATCTTCAGCTTTCTAACGGACGCCTGAAGGTTTTGTGCCAAAATTGCCTGGTATTTGGAACTGTTCATAATTCCCTCCACCCTGACTAAGGCCCCGGTTACAGCTGAAGAAAAACAGCCCCAAAGCATGATGCTGCCACCACTATGCTTCACTGTGGGTATGGTGTTCTTTGGGAGATGTGCAGTGTTGTTTTTGCACCAAACATACCTTTTGGAATTATGGCCAAAAAGTTCAACCTTGGTTTCATCAGACCATAACACATTTTCCCATGTGCTTTTGGGAGACTTTGATGTTTGTTTTTGCCGTGAAGAAGTATTTGCTCCCTTCCTGATTTCCTCTATTATTGCATATTTGGCTCACTGAATGGTTTCAGATGTAATATAAGACAAAGCAGACCCAAATAAACACAAAATTTAGTGTGTAAATTTTCACCAACAATGGTGCGTGAAAAAAGAGATAAATATGCAATAACAGAGGAAATCGGGAAGTGGGTAAATACATATGTCAGATAGCATAAATACAAGAATACATGACCAGAAGACATTTGCAGTTAATGTTTGAAGCTAATGTTTCAAATATTCAGTCGTGTAAATGTTGGAGGCAGGATTCTACACAGTCTCCTTTAAGGGAGAATATCTAGCTTCTAACATATCAAAATAAAATCTGACTGGAAAATATCTATGTCTGTTGCAAAATCGAGGATGAAAACAATTGGAGAAGTCCATGCAACAGACCAGTTTAAAGAACAAACAATCTCCAGGCCATTTAGAACTCTCTATCACACACACATAAAATCTTTCTTTATCGCATGTGCACACACACACACACACACACACACACACACACACACACAGAGAGAGGCAGCTACAGGATTGTGGGACAGACTCAACATTGTATTTCCGGAATTAATTATGAATCTAAAAAGGGCACATTACTATGGAGACTGCAGAGAGGGAGATCTCTTAAAGCAGCAGTGTGTTTGGCCTTCAGTCACAGTCTGCCAACAGTCTGGAACAACAACATGTATATCAAATTTTTTCGTAATGTAAGTGGAGGGCATGCCAAATTACCAGACAAGGCAAACACAAAGTTATCGGTAGAATTGAAGAAACAGCTTGAGCAAGGTAGGCTGGAATTCAACAGATGCTTGTAGCAATTGCTTATAAAATGTCTGATGTCGCTGTTTACAGACTGCTCTAAGATTAGTGTTTCCCTGCGTAGATCTGAAGGTCCAGAGCAATGTTGGTGTGTACCGGGCCTTTTGCTTAGTGCTGTCTCTCATCTGTCTGGTTCTACTGATGGTCATCATTGCCCTCTGTGTCAAATGTGAGTGTCATGGCAATACATTCTAGAATTGTGTTTTAGAAACAAACAGCATTGGTATTACTTTGGTAGAATATCTGGTATGTCGGATTACATGGCCTCCTTTAAACTGTGTGATAAAACAAATAAGAAATAATACAAATTGTAACGTGAGACTATTTACTTCAACTCTTTCTTTCTTCATTTTGTAGTGCAATCCCAGCCCCCGGTCTGCCATGAGACTGAAAAGTGGATTGAGGCCAAAGAGGAGGGGGGTATTGTGAATGGTGAAAGGAATGATGGGAAGGAGGAGTTGTCTCAGTCCTTTCAGATGTGCAGCCTCCAGAAATGCCAAGCACATTACTCAGAACAACTCAGCCTTGGTGAGTTCAGTACTTTGTGGTGTTGGTCTAATGTAGCCTAATGAATGGTATTATAAAGCTGCCAAAGTTGGTTGTCAGTGGATGGATCTGAAGCTCAAGATGTCTACAAAATGTCAACCTAATTCCAGGCTTATGACTGAAATGTACCTGACTGTAGCCTGAGGTGGGAACTGAAATGTACATTATTGTTTAAAAGCACTTTTTTTTCTTTAATCCAGTTTCGGACTGCAACAAATGTGAAAAGGGCTGGCTTTCCTTTGAAAGCACCTGCTACTTCCTCTCCAAGAACAGAAGGACGTGGAACGAGAGCAGGGATGAGTGTAAAAGGAGAGGGGGAGATCTGGCCATCATAACTAACCAAAGAGTCCAGGTTGGTCCACTACAATTGTAACTCTGCACTACTTCTTTTTACCCAAATTCTATAACAGCGACCAAGGATTTTAGTAAAACAAACATTTAGCGACCAACTGGTAACAACAAATGATTCTTCCAGACCTTCCTAACGCAGAAGGGGAACCTGATGTACTGGATCGGCCTGAGGCAGAGAACAGGGACCTGGGTCTGGGTGAACAACACTGCACTGGGACACAGGTGAGGGACACAACTGTTGATGATGAGGATGATGCATGAATTATCCTTCATATATACCATATCATCCAGAATTGTTATGTGTTAGTATGGACAAAACTGAGCCATTCCCTCTCCTCCTCTCATTGATAGTTACTGGTCAGAGTCCAGTGGACAATACGACTGTGGCATAATAATGGGCAGGGATCCTCCAGAGAGAAGTTGGAACTCTTCACCTTGTCATGTCAGCACCTTCTACATCTGTCAAAAGGTCACTAAAGGACAGACTACTACATCACCAGGCTCTGGTCTTTAAGAGCTGTAGTATGCTTCTGTTACAGCCCAGCAATAACACATATGATTCAGGTAGTCTGTTGATCATCATGATTAGCAGGCTCAACATGTAGTCAACAGGGTGCATGGTTACTGCCACCAACCAACCAGAAGCAGACCAAGCTACCTTCTAAAACAGTATCTATGTCATATATCATTCATTCTAAATCAATACAATTTTACATCATGATTATGCATCTCCATCAATAACCTTGATCAAACTGTATTCCATTAGTCTATCATTCATCATATAATATCAGGAATGTGATACATAATCAGATTAAACTTATGAAATTAAGTAGCCTTCATACTCTTGTGCTTTTGAATTTTGACTTATAAAATAAATATAGAAATTATACATCTTGCACTTATTTGTTGTTTGGTAAGATGTTTTATATGCTTTATTAATTATTTAAAAGTTATAATGATCTACATCCTGATGTGTTTTAACCAATCATTAGGTTTTGTATTGTGATTGAAAATCATTTAAGAGACACATATCTACCATTTGTCAGGGTAATAAAGTGTTCATTTGTTCTACTTACCAACAAAAAAGTAACATACGAGAAGAATGGAAAAATGATAGAGCTCTTCTTCAATCAAACCTGTAGTGCAGTCTATATATATGCAGTAGTTCTATCTCTAGCTATCATATTTACTTAGAGACCAGTCTTTGGTGCTGAATAAAAACTCACAGCTAGTACCAGAGTGGCGGCCAGGATAATACAATAATTTGTTAAGACACAGTAATGCATAAAAAATACTACACAACACGTAGCCTACGGTACATAACAACTACAGTTTAAACCCTGATGTGATGTGGCCAATCATCTGCCAGCAGACCTGATGGTATGAGGGTAGGGTTATGGTCCTTTCGACATGACATTGTTTTCCGTGTCCTCCAACTCCTTGCTCTGATTATCCTTGGCCTGGATGTAGCGATGCACCTTTTGCAAAAGTGGGTCATTACGATCCTCAACTCTGCAAAGGAGGAAAGGGTATTTGATTCTTTAGAATATAAAGCCTATAGTATATACAGTGGATATAAAAAGTCTACACACCCCTCTCCCGTATTCTTCATATGAATGGGCTATGGGGTAGGGTGGCAAGACGGCCTTTCCTTACAAAGAAAAACATCCAAGCCTGGCTGATGTATGCAAAAACAAACATCAAGTCCCCCAAAAGCACATGGGAAAATGTGTTATGGTCTGATGAAAGCAAGGTTGAACTTTTTGGCCATAATTCCAAAAGGTATGTTTAGCGCAAAAACAACACTGCACATCACCCAACGAACACTATACCCACAGTGAAGCATGGTGGTGGCAGCATCATGCTTTGGGGCTGTTTTTCTTCAGCTGGAACCGGGGCCTTAGTCAGGGTGGAGGGAATTATGAACAGTTCCAAATACCAGGCAATTTTGGCACAAAACCTTCAGGCGTCCGTTAGAAAGCTGAAGATGAAGAGCAAGTTCATCACGACAACGACGCAAAGCACAAATCCAAATCCACAAAAGCATGGCTTCACCAGAAGAAGATTAACATTTTGGAATGGCCCAGCCAGAGCCCAGACCTGAATCCAGTTGAACATCTGTGGGGTGATCTGAAGAGGGCTGTGCACAAGAGATGTCCTCGCAATCTGACAGATTTGGAGCGCTTTTGCCAAGAATAGTGGGCAAATATTGCCACGTCAAGATGTGCCACGCTAATGCTCCTAACCAAAAAGACTGAGTGCTGTAATAAAATCAACAAAGTATTAGTTTAAGGGTGTGCACACTTATGCAACCAGATTATTGTGAGTTTTTTATTTTTTAATAAAAAAGGTAAAAGACATTAAAACATAATGAACATTTCAGTGAGTGCATGTTTTTCCTTTTTCCAGTATATGCACTTAATTTTTCACTAAAAACATATGAGCCGAGCACTCTCTTTGTCTTACCGTAAGTACCATTGCTCCCCCAGGCCGTAGGGCAGGCCACACACCCCCAGCCGGGGCCACAGGCAACGGGGTAGTCTCCTCTCCAACATCAGGGTGGTGGCCACCACCTACACAGAGACAGAAGGATTATTATTTATTTGACTTATTCCTCCCTTCCCCAATTTCATCAAATATAATCCACGGAAATCCCAGTCAACAATGCAGCCCCTCTCCCCAGGGTATGCTGACCAGTTGGCCTCGCCCATGGGGAATTTCCGCTCAGCCACTTGTCAACCAGCGACACAGCAAATGCTCATTATGGTTTTAAGCAAAACTGTCTAGACAGTGTGTGTCTGTGCATGTGTGTCACCTGAGTCCGCCAGAGCTCTTCCTTCTCCTGGGATACTCTCCAGTGTGTGTCACTCATCATGGCTACCAGTAGGTTGATCAACAATGAGCACAAGGTCAGAGACAAGGTGCAGTGTAGCACAAAGACAATAGGGGCAATTGCAATGGTCTGGTCCACTGGCAGATCAATGAGACCCACACTCAGCTCAAACAGGGAGAACAGAGTGATGGGGTAAGAGCGGTACTGAGGGAGGGAGCCTTGCAGCTGAGTCATGTACACCATCCACATAGCTGGGAGAGAAAACAACCAGGGGTTCAATTCAGTTGTCAACAGTTTGCTCATTTAAACATCAATATTTGCTGGTGCTGTCTTTGTTCAACAGAGTGTACTCACAGGTGGAAAACCCTATGAGCATGATGAAGCTCAGCCACATGAACTTGGTCAGATCTCCAAATATAATCTAGGAGGAAATGAGACAAAACACCACAGCAACAGTAAAACCTGGGAATCAAAACAACAAAATCTCACTCAACGGTGACTTAATGCAAATGCTTACCCTTACATACCTTCTGTATCACAATGACATAAGGCCCCAGCACTGGAAATCCTCGGGCAAAGAACAGGACATTACTCCAGGCAAGCACCAGACAAACAGCCATTACATCTGTCTCTCTCTGCACTTCACAGAGCCTGAACACACACAGAAGTACCACCAGGCAGGCAAAGCTAATACTGGGGAGCAAACACAGGTCATACTCTGGTTATAAAGGCTCCTTAGACATAACATAACACATTACTAGGCAGGCACAGCCAATACTGGGAAAAGACTATTTGTTATTACACAGCTTATAAAGGCTACATAGGCAGCAGGTACCAATACTGACTTACAGAATGACATGGAAAGGCCCCCCCAGAGCCGTCTGTCCAAAGTATTTCTTGGCCCCCACTCTTAGCATATCTGGGATCTGCAGGATGGTGAATAATATAGATTATCATAGAAAACAATCATCTAATCAAATGTACAGTTTAGATATGTGACATAAAATGACTGTGTTTTACCTCCAGTTAGCAGAATAACCAGGGCTCAAATGACTGTGTTTTACAGTCATGGCCAAAAATGTTGGCACCCCTGAAATTTTTCCAGAAAATCAAGTATTTCTCACAGAAAAGTATTGCATTAACACATGTTTTGCTATACACATGTTTATTCCCCTTGTGTGTATTGGAACAAAACGAAAAAAAGAAGGAAAAAAAGCAAATTGGACATAATTGCACACAAAACCCCAAAAATGGGCTGGACAAAATTATTGGCACCCTTTCAAAATTGTGGACAAATAAGATTGTTTCAAGCATGTGATGCTCCTTTAAACTCACCTGGGGCAAGTAACAGGTGTGGGCAATATAAAAATCACACCTGAAAGCAGATAAAAAGGAGAGA
>JACXGI010000159.1:141191-179220 GCA_016801175.1 Esox masquinongy | reverse complement strand
CCTACAACATCCCCTACAACATCCCCTACAACATCACCTACAACATCACCTACAACAAACATTAACACTTTATTTCCAATAAAGAGTTCCAATATTAAGTCTGTAGATCCTCAATAGATTATCAATTACATTTTTACTATCCACTAGCACTAACCTTAACCTTTATACTAACCCTTACCCTAAAACTTATTCTAAACTTAACCCTAACCATAACCTTAGCACACAGTTGCTTATCAACAGACAGTAATACAATCAACAGTTGTTCAACAAACTATATATAGAACATATAGGGATGGAAATTACAACTGTCAAAATAAAGTGTAACCAGATTAACGTTTAGAAACATTTTGATGTTTTGACAAAATGTTTTGTCTTCTTCTTCTCTTCTATCCCAGAACATGGCAGAGATCCAGACATATGTAAACATCCTGCACCAGATCAATCAGGCGATCCCACTGATGCCCAATATGGCTGTGGGCATCTCTGAGGTAAGGACATATCTTATCCCAGGCATGTGTCTGTGTCCAGGGGGACCAGTTTAATTGTCAAAATACTTTTAGACCTCAATGTATTGCATGTTTGTGGACTGTGTTTGTGACTGGAAAATTTGTAGTGATGCATTCAAATATCCAATATGTTGTGGTGTGCTGAAAATTCTATACCACTACAGTAGCTTCTATAATAGGTTTCTTTCTTTGAGTTGTGACATTTAATCCCTTCCAACTCTGTCTGTCATGTTTCCTACCTGCAGAAAGTATGTCTATGCTGTCAGTAAACAGTTTGCTTGTCAGTCTTTAAAGTTATTTAAAGTTATTATTTATAACAGGCCTACTGTGTTATAACTGGCCTTCTGTGTTATAACAGGCCCGCTGTGTTATAACTGGCCTTCTCTGTTATAACCGGCCCACTGTGTTATAACTGACCTGCTATGTTGTAACTGGCCCACTGTGTTATAACTGGCCCTCTGTGTTATAACAGGCCCTCTGCGTTATAACTGGCCCTCTGTGTTATAGCAGGTACTCTGTGTAATAACTAGCCCTCTTTGTTATAACAGGCTGTCTGTGTTATAACAGGCACTCTGTGTTATAATAGGCCTGCTGTGTTATAACTGTCCTTCTGCGTAATAACTGGCCTGCTGTGTTATGACTGGCCTTCTGTGTTATAACAGGCCTACTGTGTTATAACTGGCCTTCTGTGTTATAACAGGCCCACTGTGTTATAACAGGCCCGCTGTGTTATAACTGGCCTTCTCTGTTATAATCAACCTTCTGTGTTGTAACTGGCACTCTGTGGTGTAACTGGCCATCTGTGTTATAACAGGCCCTCTGTGTTATAACTGCCCCTCTGTGTTATAACTGGCCCTCTGTTTTATAACACCCCCTCTGCGTTATAACTGGCCCTCTGTGTTATAACTGGACCTCTGTGTTATAACAGGCACTCTGTGTTATAACTAGCCCTATGTGTTCTAACAGGCCAGCTGTGTTATAACATGCCCTCTGTGTTGTAACAGGCCATCTGTGTTATAACAGGCTCTCTGTGTTATAACTGGCCCTCTGTGTTATAACAGGCCCTCTGTGTTATATCTGTCCCTCTATGTTATAACAGGCCATCTGTGTTATAACAGGCCCTCTGTGTTATAACTGCCCCTCTGTGTTATAACTGGCCTCTTTTATGCTGTCTGACCCTTGCAGTTGATCCAGCGGTCAAGGCCTTTGCCTCCGGTGCATGAAATAGTTTAGCAAAAACTCTAAGCTTTATCTTTCCCCACTGTCTCTATAAATAAAGACTAAATGCCTATATTTACAACCCTGTTTCCAAAAAAGTTGGGACGCCGCTTAAAATCTAAATAAAAACAGAATGCAATGATGTGCAAATCATTTAAACCCTATATTCAATAGAAAATAGGATGAAGACAACATCTCAAATGTAGAAATTGAGACATTTTATTGTTTCTTGAAAAATATGTGCCCACTTTGAATTTGATGCCAGCAACACGTTTCAAAAAAGTTGTGACAGAGGCAACAAAAAACTGGAAAAGTTGTGTAATGCTAAAAAACTGAACATGGTGGAATATCACACAACTAATTAGATCAATTGGCAACAGGTCAGTAACATGACTGGGTATTAAAAGATCATTCCAGAGAGAATGGGAAGGGGTTCACCACACTGTGAAAGACTGCACGGGCAAATAGTGCTACAATTTAAGAATACCGTTTCTCAACATAAAATTGCAAAGAGTTTGGGGATCTCATCATCTACAGTAGATAATTTCATTAAAAGATTCATACAATCTGGAGAAATCTCTGTATGCAAGGGACAAGGCCAAAACCAATATTGGATGGCCTTGACCTTTATGCCCTCAGACGGCACTGCATTAAAAACAGACATGATTCTGTAGTGGAAATCACTTCATGGGCTCAGGAACACTTCCGAAAACCATTCTGTGAATACAGTATGTCGCTGCATCCACAAATGCAAGTTAAAACGCTACCATGCAAAGAATAAACCAAATATAAACAAGATCCAGAACCGCTGCCGCCTTCTCTGGGCCCAGCTCATTTAAGATGGACTGAGGTGCTAAACAGTCCTGAGGTCTGATGAATCAAAATTTGAAATTATTTTTGGGAATCATAGATGCCGCATCCTCCAGGCTAATGAGGACAGGGACCATCTGGCTTGTTATCAGCACACAGTTCAAAAGCCAGCATCTGTGATGGTATTGGGGTGCATTAGTGCACTTGGCATGGGTGACTTGCACATCTGTGAAGACACAATTAATGCTGAACAATATATACAGGTTTTGGAGCAACATATTCTGCCATTCAGATGACATCTTTTTCAGGGAAGGCCTTGCTTATTTCAGCAAGACAATGCCAAACCACATTCTGCATGTATTACAACAGCATGGCTCCGTAGTAAAAGAGTCCAGGTGCTAAACTGCACTGCCTGCAGTCCAGACCTGTCACGCATTGAAAATATTTGGTGCATAATGAAATTACAAATACAACAAAGGAGACCCCGAACTGTTGAACAACTGAAATCCCATATCAAGCAAGAATGAGAATATTTCAAAACTACAGCAATTGATCTCCTCAGTTCCCAAACGCTTACAGAGTGTTGTTAAAAGAAGAGGTGATGCAACACACTGGTAAACATGCCCTGGTCCCCACTTTTTTGATGTCTTTGTTGTGTTTGTACAATTTTCAATTAAATATAGGAATAAATGATTCGCACATCATTGCATTCTGTTTTTATTCACATTTTACACAGCGTCACAACTTTTTGGGAAACTGGGTTGTACTGTATATTAAATATATAGATTTTCCTTCAGGCCTGCACTAAATAAATCAAGCTTCTACAAATTTTGTTGATTTCAAGTGATTTACATTTAGGTGTAAACTTAAAAACAGCCATTCGTTTAAAGGGAAAGCATGATATTATGCCATTGTAAATTACAAGCATGCCAAAATGTTTGACCCCAACTGTATGTATCGTAACTGGCTTCTTTTTGAAGGAGCAGGAGAAGCAGCTGGCCCAGAGAAGAGTTCCAGCCCTGCAGAGTCAACTGGAGGAGTACAAGAGTGCCCTCTGCCAGCTCCAAGCACAGAAAAAGCGTCTACAAACCGAGGTAAGTTTCCGTCACCATGACGATTTGACTGTTTAAAAATGGTCCTTTTCCAAATCCAAATCAACCCCTAGGCTCTTCCCCCTATGCAGATAAGTGAATTTGGAGCTTAAGTTATACAGGTTGTAGTGTATAGGTTGGCCAGTAGGTGCCAGTCATCACCTTCAGATGTGATTGCATACGATGAAATGAGCCCCTCATTTGCTGCTGAGCAGTACAGCTGCCTTACTGTGGGATGGGGTTAGGATCCTGGTCACAGCGTACTGACAGTGCACAGGGGATCCAGAAAGGGCCATCGTAATTCCTCTCACCGCTGATAGGGGTGGGCTGGTGGAAGTCAGAAAGAGAGCTGCCTCGCCACGTTGCGCTCTTGCGCCCCCTTGTGGTAGGTCGAGCGGTGCGTGCTCAATCGTGATTTTAGACTAGGGAATGTTTTTCCCTCCGTGCGTGCCTACCAGCGATAACTTGGCGGTTTAGCAAGCTGTGTGATGAGAATCCACGCGACACAGCAAGATGTGCACAGAGGAAATGTCTCATTCTTCACCTATCCCGCACCTGCTGTGAAGTTGCTGCTACGAGGGAAGGTTATGATTGTGAAATGAATGGGGAGGGGAGGAAATTGTGGTAAAATATAGTATACATGATAAAGAATATGAGAGCATAAAGTGTATGATGAAGCATGTGATAAAACGGCATACTACACTGCATTCCACTACTAGCTTGCCTTTGAGGCTCTCAGGTTCGGTGTTGGTTGGTTCCTAGGAGGTGAGGCTGGAGGGCTGTTCTTACCTCGGGTCTAAATATTACATTTTTTATTATAGAATTAATTATTATTTTTTTTTTATTATTTGGCTGTTCAGACATTTATACTATCAACATACTATCAAAAAACAAATAAATGCTTGCTAAGGTTACGGTTAGGGTTAGGTTTTGATTATAAGTTAGTGTAAGAGTTAGGGACAGGGTTTAAGGTTTCCGTTTAGGGATAGAATGAGATCACAATAAGGCTAGTTTAAGGTCACAATAAGTGTTAGTTGATAGTTAATTGAATGTAAAAGCTTGCTGAAGGTAAGGTTAGGGTAAGGTTAAGAATATGTTTCAGGGTTACAGAAAGGGTTTAGTTTAGCGATAGGATGAGGATTAAGGTTAGGGTTAGTAGATAGTTAATTGAAAAGTTATTGATAGTCTTTAGATGTGTCTGTAAAGCATCTACAGATTGACAGGAGATAGAGGGGTGTGTTCATTTTCACCAAAGGTGAGGGAGAAATCCAACTTTAAAGACAAACCCCTCCCAGTGTGAGCAATTGGTGCGGGGGGTTGTAGCACAGGCGGCTGCTCCAGCACCCTCCATCTCCTGGCCTTCTTCCTCATCTTCATCATCCTTATCCTCTCTCTTGAAGCTTTGTCTGTTTCATCTCCTGCTCTGCTTCTGGCCTCCGCCACAAACTGCTCCCTGGGAGTCCTTAAATGCCTCCTCTGATGAGGTCCCATATGTGGGGTGTGGGTGTGTTCGTGCCACAAACCTTTAACTGAAACCCTAACTCTTCCTAAAACATTTGCATACGTCTTAGATGGACATAAAAACAGACTCAGTGCCAAATGTAAACTGATCCAAAAGTAAATAAGTGTTTTGTCCCAAAATGATGAATCTATTGAATAATTTACTAAAAAAATCCCTCCCTATCCATTTTGTTTTGTCCTAACAGGTTTTTACTTTCCCCCGAATTATGCTTTGCACTTTCTTATTTTTTTGTAGCTTATACCTCATAGCTGTTTGTTTTCTCTCGTAACATGTTTTAAATGGTGGTCTAGAAGTTCAAAAGTACATTTGTATTTTAAACTGTGTGAAATCTCAATATTTGACATGAATAAATTATCTTATGTTTCTCATAAGTGTCGAAAGATTCCATCTTCAGAGAGTACAGTACTCATGAGTTTCTCTTGACAACAGTTTTGATTTATTCAGTCTCTTTATAGGCATTTAACTTGAAGTTAGTTCAGTAACTTTGGTAATCCTTTAACTGTAGTTCATTCACATTCAGATACAGAAATGATAGCTATTTTGGCCTTTTTAGGTTTTACATGGCCTTTTTCTTTCTAAGACTGTAGTTTGGGAAAGGCTGACAAAAATGCTAAGAGTTTTGTTATCATAAGCTTTTCTAACTTCTCATGGAAATACTTTGACTTCTGCCCTATTTGGTACTTGAAGTTAGAGGAGTGGATTTATGACAGGTTCTCCTCACGGCTCAGGAAACTCCATTGTAAATTAATCCAGATCTGAAACAGTAGTAATGTCAAAATACAATATTTTTTCCAAAATATTTAGCACAGAGCAAGTGTCACCTTTACTGCTGTTACCCGAGGTTGGTACTTATGTAATTCCAAATAATGCCAAATCACAATTCTGTGTTCTTTGACCAAGTGCGCACGTCCATTAACATTATGCATCACTGCCGTGCCAAAGTCAACTGATCCGGCAGCAGGGTGCTATTTTGAAAGATAATTGGTTGTATGTATCATTTTAGAAACATTTTTGGAAGAACTGTAAATATTGTGTGATTTACAAACATACCTCCTGCTGATCAAAGTGGGGGAAGCATATAGTCTAGTGGTTACAGCATCTGACCAGTCACTAAAAGGTTGCTAGCTTGAATCCCAGAACTGGGAAAAGTGAAGAACCTGCCGTTCTGTCCCTGAGCAAGGCAGTTTACCCTAATTGCTCGATGGTCATTTCTGTAAATGAGATGTTTTCACTGTCAGTTTACCTGTGAAATAATCATGAAAAAAGTAGATTCTCCAGCAGCTCAACTCAAATTCAGTATCATATTATGTGGATGTGATACTGGGCATCAAATATGATGGTTATTCTGTAAAGAATGTTGATGCATGCCATTCCTGTCTACTTAAGGAACTGGTCTTGTCTACTGAAACAAAAATTTTGAGCTGGGAGCACCTTGGTTAGTGCTAAATTAACAGTTTAAAGCAGGACAAGTATCTAGTCTGTACCCCCTATAGGCATGACACCCCTGCAGGTCCGTGTTTGGGTGAGTACTGAGTGTGTACATTACACACTCAGTGTACATTGACATTATAACGTTAACTGTATTTCAGAGCCGTCATAGAGCTGTCAACCTCTCTTCCAAGCTCATGTAGTGACAGGTTTACAATAGAATGACATAATGAAATGATTCTAAAATGTGTATTGATACGGTAAAGATAAAGAAAAATGTCTTTCACACACTCTGTGCATCAGACATCAGTGTTGGAGAATGCCATCAAGAGCACACAGGAGAGCTATGATGATGAGATCCAGCTGTACAATGAGAAGATTGAGTCCCTGAGGAAGGACATTGAGGAGGCAGAGAGGTCCCTGGAGAAGTACACCAATGAGTGTCGCCACCTGGCCATGTACCAGACCTCCCTGGAAAATGAGCTGGAAAGATACAAGAGGATCATCGAGAACGAGGACAACAGGTAATTTCCAACCCCAACACAAAGATCAGGCTCCTGTTTTCTGGATAACATGTAGACAGCACTTCAGTTTATTGACTCTAGGATCTACTGTTGGTAACATTTCAGTGTATTGACTCTAGGATCTACTCTAGGTAACACTTCAGTGTATTGACCCTAGCATATACTCTAGGTAACACTAATGTATTGACTCTAGCATATGTAGGTAACACTTCCGTGCATTGATTTTGGGATATACTGTATTTAGGGTAGCCCTTCAGTGTACTGACACTAACATTTCATGTAAAAACATCTATCACCCACATGGTGGCACTGTTGGATATTTTATTTGTGTTATTTTCTTCCACACAGATTTGTTCAATAGTGCTTCAATCTATCCTCTGTGTTTTTTCTTTGTAACATAATATTTGTTTATTCCCTTTTTCATTTATAATAATCCTTCTTTTTACTTCAGAAAATCCCACTAAATATACCATATCCTTTTCTTTTTTACTTAAGCCACACATCTTTTCAGTCCCAAAATGTGAAAATGGAAAACAACAGTCCTTTTGTACAAATGTGTCCAGTAGCAGCACAAGCAAATGCACCATTGTAACTGACGTTTCTTCCACAGGTTGAATTCAGCCATAATTGGGACTCCGATTACCTTGTTCACCACAAATTACCGCTACACCCACACACCCACGGTGTCCAGCAGGGGCAGAGGTGAGGAAACGCTCCCCATCATTCCAAGCTGCTTCACACTGATTGTCTCAATACATACTGTGCAGACACACCCCACTGATGTTCCAGCCATTATGGGCTATTACCGCACTAGCTGGGGCCCTACGGAATACGGTGTGTTTCCCACCCAGTCAGACACAAAGACAATGAAACAACAAGCAATCGATTCTCCTGAGACGTGCTCGCGGCAGATAATGTTGACCATGGTTGTGCAACATCCAGAAGGTCAATCTGAGTGTTTCTTTTTGTTTTTTCCTCCAGACATCACCCAAGCCATCCAGGACATCACCAGTGTCAAGCCTCGCCAGAAGAACCTGGCTAAGAAGGTCATGAAGAAGAAGGAGATCAACCTCAAAGACGTGATGGACAGTGGCCCAGAGGAGAGAGACGGTGGAGTAGAACCCATGGACGATGCGAAGCCGGGGGCGGCGGAGGAGGAAGTCGAGGGGGAGGTGAAGAAGGAGCAGACCAACCCCCTGTACACGGGCACGTCCCCCGAGGACGTCCCCGACGGAGCTCAGATCAGCAAGGCCTTCGACACGCTCTGCAACATCGTCAGAGACAGAATGAGAAGGTACAAGAAGCCAGAGCCCATAGCGGACTTCTACACCAAGGGCCGCTACGTCCTGGTGACAGGTGACGGCAGCTACCCCCACCCCCACTTCTGCACCTCCACCCCGTCCGCTGGACACGTTTTAGTCACCATCTGCGACAGCGTGGTCCCTCCTTATGACCCCTTCGGCCCTTCCCCCGACCCCTCGTATCCCCAGCCCATGCCAGCCCCTGTCCCACTTACCCCCACCTTACCCTCGGACGGAGAGGGAGGAAAGAGTGACGATCAGGGCGGGAAAGGTGGCGGTAACGGGAAGTCTAGGAACGGAGACCCGAAGCCTAGTTCTAAGGACCCTACTCCACCCCCACAGCCCAACCCCACTCCAGCTCCATGTCCTCACCCCAAAGACCCCAAAGGTCCCAGTAACACATCTGGACCCAAGGGGGGTAAAGATGACAGTTACCACAGGGGCTCTTCTCCCATGCCTTCCCCTGGTGGGGCCAGCAGCATGCCCCCTGACTCCATGAGTTACGAGAAGGTGGAGATGGTGGAGTCGGTGGAGAAGTTATCCAACGACCGCAAGACCAGGGGGTACGAGGAGACAGCCATGGTGGTGGAGACCATGATTGAGAAGACAAGCAAGAAGAAACACTGACTTTGAGATAAGATTGAACTTGACCAAAAGAGATGGACACACTCCTCACAAGTTCCACCTCACTGTATGCCAGCATGAACAAACGCCTTATAGAGACCACTATAAGACTGCTAAATACATTCTAAATACACCTTTTATAAGACCAACAGAGACAGTCCTCACATTGATGCCTGCTAGAGGCTCCTTGCACATTCCTGATGCTGATAGTTCACTCACACTCTCTGGCTTCGCATTCAGCAAGTGTTAGCTGGCTCCATAATGCTGCTATTGTTTTTTTTACCTATGCCGATACGTTACGCCTTTACTGTCTGAAAACTCGTACAAACATTGAAACTAGAAACACATTAACCCACTCATCCAAAACCCCCCAAAAAAACATGACTTTCATGTGTGATAAAAGTCAAAAATTGCCATTTATGAATTGATTATATGCTACTGCCCTCATGGATTTTTGCCACCCTTTCAAACCAAACTTTGCCCCAACCTCTACCCAAGAGTTCATTTGTTCAATTGGATGCCATCGACTGCCCTTAACACAGTCTTGCTGTGTATGGAATTGCTTTAATAATTAAAAAGAATCAAAGTTTCAAAAGGCTCAACGGTCTTCTGTCTATGTGTTTTGATTTTGATGCTGGTGGTATGACACACAGCTGCTGCTTTGGAAAACCCTATCCCTAATCATTTTCACTGTGTCATTCATATTTACTCTACTTAGATGCCAGGGTAGAGACGATGGGTGCATAATTTTCAACTGTTTATCATGTTGGAGTTGTTTGATACTACAGTAATATGTTTTCCACTTATCAGATGTGTCTCTGTTTGGAGGGAAACGTTACTTTAAACTGTAGCAACTGGAGGAAGGAACGTGCCCAGATAGACACTGTGGGGGGGGGGGCTTGAACCCCTGCCCATTTCCTGTCAGACTCAACAAGTGCTCTTTTTGCCCATCGTTCCTCGCATGGATGGTCCGCCTGTGCGACGCGCGTCACTCTAGCAGACGGCCATGCGTCGTCCGTCTATGTAATGTGCATCGCAGAAGCCGACAGTCACGATGAAGCCGACAGTCACGAGGAAGCAGACAGACACGAGGAAGCCAACAGGCGCGAGGAGCCCAACATCCATTCCACTGCCTGCATATAGCCAAGAAGCCCTTTTTTTTGTCATTTTGGCTCATGCCTCCCAGAAGGTCTGCGCATGGCCCTGACCGGAAGTAAACTGGAGGTGCAAACAGGACCCTCCAAACTTTGCATATTCCTTTCCACATTAAAGGCAGATTACTACCTAGTTGAGTCTAAAGAGTTAATTGCTGTAAAATATTGTTGGTTCTATGTTCATTGAAGTCGAGAGTATGTTGGGAGAGCACTGGTTGAAATTCTCCTTGAGAATCTGCTGTCTCGTCTGGTCTATTTGGTTGAAACGCATAGGACAAGAAAGTCTCCAGGCACTCACAGGTGTGCTTAAAAGGTGATGTTTAGCTTTTCCCAATTGGAGATTTCTTTCCTCCAAAATGCAATTAGCTGGAAAGCACCGTTCTAATGATCCCCGCTGTTTTTTATGACACAGATGAAAACAAACATGGTAAAAAAAAATTTGAGGAATGAATCTAGGCAACCAACTTCACTTTAGAACAGACAAACCTGAAAGACTATATATATATGTATCAATAAGTGGGCACAGAATTAGAAAAAGCCATCACTAGACTAAATATGGTGTTGTCCACTTGTTACTTCAACAGAACGGATCAACGGTTTATCATGAAGGTCTAATATCTCTATTTTTCTGTTGATTGTCAACTTAATCTTCAGACATTGCAGCCGTCCCTGAAAGACAGTTACATTAAAACCAAGGGAACACAAGGGGTTTTTAAAATAATTCTTGATTGGACTTTGGCAACTTTAAAGCACGGTAAGTTTTTTTGCGACTACATTCAGGGTGTGTTGTAAATAAGGTGTGGTGTGTAACAGGCACTTACCTTTTTGATCCAGAGTAGCATACCCAACATAATCCGACTATAATCAAGCAATGGGGACAATCAAAGCTCCAATACAGACATTTCTTAAATATCCTGCCAAGCAGGCCTGCCCCTTTGTTCATGCACTGTCAGGCAAACATCAGGCTGAAATAAATGGCCAGTTGGTCCTTGGGGTGAGGGCTTTACGATGTGTTTGTTCTGGGGGTGTTGGAAGTAAATCTCATGGTTGTCTGCTATGTTGTCTGCTGGGTATAAATTTGTCTTCACAGGGACAGACAAGAGATAAAGAGAACTTAAGGGAGAGGGTGTGTTTGCATGTGACAGCAAGAGAGATCTGGGAGATAAAGAAAGGGACAGAAGCTGACAGTGTTTTCGAAGCGTATTCTCTGTCTTTTTACGTTGTTTTTGATTTAAACGTCCCTGTTCTTTGTGCTTGTAGAGTGAACAGATAAGTGCTAGTTATTGCATAGACTTTAGTTGTATCTCTCTAAGAGCTGTAAAAGGACTTACCTTAGAAAGAGGAATTGAAGTACAGAGGCAAGCACAAAGGAGTCTGACCTCATCTCTATTCCAGTTGTATCTTCCTCATTCAAATGATGAAGAGACTAAGATGTTTCTGGGACCTGCCTGTGCAGTGCAGAGTGCTGCAAATCACTCGAGTGCTTTATCAAACAGCCGAATACATTTGTTTTAGCATACGTCAAAGGTTATTCTGCGATACGCTCTGAGGACCACAGGTGGCAATATGAATCACACATTCCTCGTGTTGTTTATATAGAAACAGTTGGTTGTCACAAAAATATAAACAGAAAGAAGTATCACTGCTCTGTTTGCAAGATAATAAACTTTAAGTAGAATGACACAGAAAATCATTTACAGTCACAAGCTGTGAAACAGTTGTTTTATCAGAGGTAGAGGGGAAGCAGGGACACTATATTGGATATATATTCTATATGTACATTTTTGTGTAAAGTGTAAAAAACATAGACAGAAAGCCAGATGGGATCTTTTTTGTTTTCTATATAGAACAGATTATTTGAAGCTTATATTTGTCAATAACAAGAAACATTCAGTGGAGGTCTAATAGGGACAGGAAAAAAAAAACAAAAGCCGAGAGAAGAGTGGGATGAGAGAAGAGGTAGCCAGAGAGCATGGAGAAAGGAGGTGGAGAAAGTGCGAGAGGGCAGGACAAACAGTGAGGGAGAGAGGAAAATACGTGACCGAGGGAGAATGGAAAGTCAGATAACAACGGGGGGATGAGAAAAAGAGCAATGGAGAGTGAGAGAAAGACAGAAGGAGAGAGAAAGAGCGGCCCGGCATGCAGACCGGACCGCACCGTGTTTACTGAGCCACGTCAGCTAGTTTTTACTCAGCAGGCTCTTCAGACTCCTCTCCACAGCCTCGTCTAACTCCTCTTCCAGCTCCTCCTTTTTGGACATGGCTAATTTGGACTGGTAGTCACGTACTATCTGGTCTATATAAGGGGCACTTTGAGTTCCGTGCAGCATGAGGGTCCACTCCTTCAGGGCTCCTCTCTGTGGCTTGTCTCCTTGGAAGCCCACCTCTAAGATCCAGGTCCCACGGGGATCCTCTCCCCAGGTGTGAGTGGTCATGAAGGGCCACTTGTCGAAACCCACCTTGGCGTCGTCATCCCGAGGTCTGCGGCTGAGCAAGATGGATTTCGTCCCCATGGGGGAGGTCATGTTGATGATGAGATCGCCACGGCGACTGCCGTTGACGGTGACCACGGCCTGAACATGCTCCAAGTAACGGACGAAGTTGTCCTTCCCCTGACAGGAGTCAGTGGAGATGGTCAGGATGAGCCTCTCACCCGACTGGATCTTACTGCAGAGAGTAGGGTGGAGCGGAGAAAAGGGTTAGGATGGGGGGAAGCAGAAGAACGGTCAAGACGCGCGTACAAGACGAAAAAGACGAAAGGTGAAAAGGGAGGGTCAGAGAAAGAAAAGGAGAGGAAGAAATACAAAGGAGAGAGTAGAGAAAAGGGATGGGAGTATATAAAGATGTAGTAAGGTATAGAGGGGAGAGAAGATAGAGGAAGAAACTGAGGGACAGAGAGACATACATATTTGTTACAACATTGTACTCTATGTATGTTTTCTATGCTGTTAAAGCCCGTCAAATTGAAAATTGTAAAATGAGAGAGGGAGGAGAGAAAGAGAGAGACAGAGAGGAAAAATAGGAGGGATAAAAAGACAAATAAAAACAAAAAATAAGCATTATCTGTATTCAAGTCATCTCCCTGAGGCCACAGGTGGCCTTTTACCCATCACAACTGACGATTCTGCATCTGGGTGCAGAGTATTTACCATTGCTTAATCTGTCTAGTTGTGTTCCACCTCTGCCTTCACCGCTCCTGCTGTTACCTGACCTACTTAGAAGCAGACCCTGACAGAGTGCCACTGCAGTCCCAAGTCGAGCTCCCTCACAAAAAACAACAATCACATGCTTGGTTTTCCATCTAATGTTTCTACAAATATGGTGTGGGTCTTTCGGTTTGGTGTACGCAAGCTGTCTGCTTACGCTACCTCATTCATTACTAGACACTGAGATTCATTTAATACATCGAAATAAAACAGTTCTACACCATACAGTAATATGCCATTACATGAGCTATTTTCTTAAAAAGTGTATCCCTTAAGGAAAAATCCTTAAGGGATATAGCATGGTTGAAAACATCTTTAACTCTAGTCAGATAGACTAGTTAAACATAATACACATAGTATTTGAACCTTTTTTCAGCAAGCAACTGTTATGAAAATGTGAATGACTTGAGTGGTGTAAAATACGTGTAGCACAGTACAAATCCATGGAGACACCCTGAGGCCAGCAACATACACTGATGCCTTGGAAAGAACAATATTATGACAGATCCTGCTTCAATGAATTCACTAAAATATAGTTCAGACAATTATTCATTAAATGGATTGACAAACAATCAATATTTGTTAATTTCCTGTTTAGCACACTTTCTAGAGCATTCCATGCTAGGGTTGTGGGTTCTATTCCCAGAAGGGTTGAGTACAAAACAAACAAACGAAGTAGGAAGATGTATACAATCACAAAAAGGGCTGGATAAGAGCGTCTTCGAAATGACTAATTTAAAGGAACAAATCTGTCTAGGCTTTGATTAAATCTATTCTTACTGTGCTATGTGAAGTTTAGGACTGAAAAGGACTTTTAGACATTGATATTGCATAATACAAAACATTTCTACATAAAAAAATAAATAATAAATAATAATAATAAAGGAAAATGTCTATATTTGTTTGACAATGTTCAGTATTTCTATCCTCAAGCATGGTTTTGTTAGGTTTAGTCTCCTTTAAGCTGGTGGCAGCCCAGTTGTCACTCGAATTGGTATTTCAAAGCGCTTGGTTTAATAGTTTCACAGGTAAATAACTGCAAATTTCATTCATTTGGACAATTCTAATAATGTTAATTCCAGTCTGGGACAGAGGTGAATAATTGCTTGTCGTGAAAAAGACTCCATGGGACTTCAAGAACAACTGTGTTATTTCACCCAAAAATTAATCTAGGTCGAACTATCCCTTTAAGGGCTATTATAATATAATACACAATGCAAAACAGAGCTGTATTTGGGTATCCTGGCAAAATACCACAAACCCCCAAGGTGCCTAACTGCTATTATAACCCAAAGAAATAACAGCTGCAAAAAGTTGTTTTGTGTCATTCCTGTGGTGTCTTTCAGCTGTAGATTTGGTTGAGGTAGTTCATTTTCCACAGTATAAATCGAGCTTGTGTGGCGCCAACTCACCGCTCCCCATGGACCGTCACTGTCACACCAACGCACCCAACAAAAAACGCTGGTAGCTTCCGGAATCATCCGGGGGCAGCCAGCGGGGCCAGCCAGCCACTACACACCTGCCTCCTACTGGAACTGAGGTATCTGAGGGCGCCCGGGAGCAGCTCGGGGCTGAGGCCAGCAGAAGCAAAGTGAAACCAGGAACAGTTGCAAGACGTATGATGAGGCAGATGGCCAGGAGATGGAGGGTGCTGCCAAAAGTACCACCATTGCTCCCAAACCACCACCGGGAAGCCGCCACAGAAACGGAGCTGCCTCTCCATAAAGGGGTTTGTTTTTTGAGTTTGATTTCTGCTTCACCAGAAAGTCAGATTCAACAATCACAAAGCCAAAATTAAATACCGAAATATAGGCAGTACTTTGTGTTCATAGGAGCTTAACTACTGTGTCTGTGATGGAAAATGCAATTCACATGTGTGGTAAAAATGTGTTAATGAGAACACTAATGAGAAGTGTAAAACATCTGAATATACGGTTTCACATTTAAGATCGACATATGAAAAACAGCCATTTGACATGCAAAAACACAATATTCACGTGAAACTGGGCAAGCTGAGCTAAACTACTGTGAAGACGATGTGGGTACTGTCAAATAGAGTAGTTTGAGTCAGACGATGTGGGTTGAAAATAGAGTAGTTTGAGTCAGGGGCCCCATCTCTGGGTCGTTACTGCTTCTGCTAATATGCTGAGAGAAAAGAAGACGTCTGATGATGATGTGATTATATTATAGGTGATTTAAGGGATTCAGAGCAAAACACTGTCATGTGATTACATAGAAAAAGTATTTTACTGCTCTGACATACATTTCTTGAGTTTACAGCAAATTCACTAAGAGCTATTTTCTGACAATAGAGTACATATAACACGTTATCATGTACTATTCCAATGTTCAGTATCACACAATATAAATACAAACGGTGCGAAAAGAAAATGTTCTATGAATGTTTTTCAGGTCTGTAAATTACATGTATATGGTGTGCAGAAAATATATCCTGTACTTCCAGTACCCAGAATGCCTTTCAGCCAGGTGGCCCAGCTGGGAAGTTAATATGTGGAACTGGGACCCTCATCACCGGCCTGTCTTTGCCATTGCAGTGTCACCGGATCACATCAGATCCTGACAATGGAGGGATAGTACACTGATATGACGGTGCCTTGTGTGTGTGTATGTGTTCCTATCTCTATGTTTCTTAGTCTCTGTCTGTCTGTATGTCTGTCTGTTTGTCTGTCTGTCTGTCTGTGTGTCTGTGTGTACACAAGTATGTAATATGAGACCCTGCATGTGTCTGGGCTCACAAATGTGTACATAAATTCAATTTCTTTCTCCAAACTGATTTCCCTAAGTAGCAAATACCGGGATCTCATCACATAATGTTTAGCAATAATTAATCCCTATGGTCATAAACCACACAAAGGAGACGACAGAGTCATCAGAAGGGAGAGATCAGTCCAACCAAGAGGAAAACCCCCAAATCCCACTAAAGTGGCCGCACTTTTGTCCAAAGGAGCTGGGCTGAACATAGGCAGCAGTCAATTGGGTTCCTTCATTTTTTTTAGAGCCAAAAGTCACCAAAATGTCCCTTCATTACATGAAAATATGAAACTACCCACTTTTCAAAATCTCTTTCAAAGGCTTATGGGTTAGGTTTATAGTTTTGTGGTTAGGATAAAGGTTACAAAAAGAGATTTGGGAAAATAGGTTTTTGAACAAAAAAAAGGAAAGTCCAAATAAGTTGTGAAAACATGGTGTGTGTATGTGTGTGCGTGTGCTACACTCTCCTCTATCAGAAGGGCTATCCAGATCTATTGTATTATAAATACCTCTCTTTTAACCAGGATAGCTGCTCTGTGATTTTAGACATTGGCAAGACAATATAGATTGTATAGTGCCACAGTCCCACTCTGATAAAAAAATGCTCCCTACTTCAAACGGGTACCATTCTGGCATCTCTGCCATCTTTCCCCTAAGAAAACTGCGTTGGTTGTATGGGGTATTGCAGTAATGATATACAGTATATTTCATTAAATTTTTATTCTGTTATTTCACTAGGGAGACATTCTTACTTACAGCAATGACCTGGGAACAATTCGGGTTAAATATCAGCGACAGAGCGTCAGGCGTTTTGTAACTTGTCGGGTGTTAGAACCAGCAACCTCTCGATATCATGTGATTTTTGCAGCATGCAGTAAATGGATGAGCCTTTGGCATTGAATTGAATGCTCGGATGAAGTCTTATCAGGTATTAAACAGATGTCGCTAAAGGGCAACAATAAACGACTAAATATATAATCATGACATCTATCCACATGGGTAGCTACACTACATTCGCCGACAATAATAACTAAATTACATGACCCAAGCTTGCGATGAAATCAGATTAAAGTCCTGATAAAACAACACATCACAGCACAAAAACAAACACACACACAGGCACAAACTAAGAACGCACGAACCTAACAACAGCTCTTAGTAATGTCACCTAAAACAGTTTTCTGTGTAATAAAATGCACATTTTCAAATATGAAACATGCACATTGTTAGATGGTCAGCAGGGATTTCCTTGTCTTATTGAGCTGTTGCAACTCCCTCAGGCTGGCCAGGTCCCCGCAATAAGCAAACTGTTGTTGTCAGCCAATATCAGTGACCTGACAGACATCTTGGTTTGACCTCCGCATGAAAAAGAGGAATGGCTTGGCCATGTCTTCATCTTCAGCTGTCCTGAGCCCATTTGATGTCATTGCATTGAAACAGGGTTGTAGGTCAGATTGGAGATAACAGATTGTTGAACAGGGAAAGGAAGAAGACAAACTACTGAACCATAATAGGTATCATGACAATAAAGACATAAACATCTACTGTGGCTGAAGATGACCATGGCACTCTGTCTGACACGAACCATCTACAGATGACCATGGTACTGTGTCTGACTCTAACCATCTACAGATGACCATGGTACTGTGTCTGACTCTAACCATCTACAGATGAACATGGTACTGTGTCTGACTCTAACCATCTACAGATGACCATGGTACTGTGTCTGACTCCAACCATCTACAGATGACCATGGTACTGTGTCTGACTCTAACCATCTACAGATGACCATGGTACTGTGTCTGACTCTAACCATCTACAGATGACCATGGCGCTGTGTCTGACTCTAACCATCTACAGATGACCATGGCGCTGTGTCTGACTCTAACCATCTACAAATGACCATGGCACTGTGTCTGACTCTAACCATCTACAGAGGAGCTGAGCACATTTCACCCCCGCGTCTATGCAGCATTGGTGTTCAGGGCACTAAGGGCAGGTTCTCTTTGTATCCTTTTTCTGTGCTTAAAAAAAAGCCTTTCCACACTAATGAATGTTGGTGATTTCTGGGACACTGTTCCCCATGGCTTTGTGTTGTTCTGCTCCAAGCCTGCCTCTTGTACCGTGGACTTACAGGCTGTCATTACAGAAGCATAGATACAAGCCTTATCTTTACACACACACACACACACACACACACACACACAGCAATGACTGTCTGTGACATGACAGGGCTCCTCTGATGGAGACACGCTGGCACACACACACACCCTTTATGTGGATAGGGTGTGGGATAATTGCCATTCTGCCGCGTTGCGGTGGCCGTCACTACTGTGGACCACTGATTAGGACGGACAATTAAAGGGTTGATATTCTGTTGGAGGGTCGGCACAGGGGAACTTGGCAAATAACACACACAAACAAGAATCCGCCAACACCTCCACTCACAGACAGACAATGTCCTTAAACTCCTGCCACTATGTCTAATAAACAGTGTTGCTAGGGTAAGCTGTGGCAAGCAATGTGATGGGGTTTAATTGTCCCCCACTGTTAAATCAGGAGTGGAACTGTGGCTCTGTCTCCATCCGTTTGTAAGTTAGTACTTTATTACCTCAGATTCAGACACAACTGGCTTGATTTGAACAAAATGGTTGAATGATGCGTCTTGCCATAGAGATCAGCCATTTACTGTTCCACTTCAAATGGTGTTAAGCTTAATAAATGTTTCCAATAGCTGTCATAAGGCTCTCATAGGTGCTACATACATGTGTTACAAAGTACCTTTAACTGTATTTCACGCATTATGAACGGTTCATAATTGTGGCATTACTGTTTCATGCCCCACCATGTTATAAGGTGTTTTAGTATTTATTTTTGCCGGACCGCGTAAGCGGAGCCGGCTAAGAAGAGCGAATGTCTCTTACTGAGTAAGTAAGTAAGTAAATAAGTAAGTAAGTGACTGACTGACTGACTGACTGACTGTCTGACTGACTGACTGCGTACCTCTTGATAAATAGCGTAGTGGTTAGAGAAGTGGATGTGTGAACTAT
This sequence comes from Esox masquinongy, assembly GCA_016801175.1. Classification (NCBI taxonomy): domain Eukaryota; kingdom Metazoa; phylum Chordata; class Actinopteri; order Esociformes; family Esocidae; genus Esox; species Esox masquinongy. The sequence continues at coordinate 160,015 of JACXGI010000159.1, read as the reverse complement.
AGGTCCCGAGTTCGTATCTCCTCGCAGGCATAGCACAGTACGCAGTGTGAATTATTCTGTATTGACGAAAACTTAGCTGGCTAAAACCGGAAACTGTATATGTTTGTACAGTTGCGACTGTTTCAGGCATGGAATAGTTCAGTCTCGCTAGCAAATGCTCAATTCTTATTATTATTCCTAGGAAGTTAGTAGATACTAGTAAGCCTATTACTGGCTAATAAGCTGTTAAAACGGCCAGTGGCAAAAGCAATACAGTTCATTGCTTTTGTGGTGAAGGTAAACTTAATAAAAAACGTTAGTCAGTTTAACATATTCCTCAATAGAGTCAAGCGACTGCTGAAATGTGCAATGCCGTGGCGTAGTGGTTAAAGACAGTGCCTCTCATGTGGAAGACCTAAGTTCGAATCTATTGAGAACAACGACATTCATTAGTTATTTCTGGGAGATTCCACAATTCTCTCGTCTTTTCACTTGATGAAAAAGTTAGTTATCGTCGCCTTTATTGATAGTTATTGTATAAATGTCATTCACCAATGAAAGAAAAACGTACGTTGTTTTGCCATGAAAGAAAAAAATATGTTCTTATGCCATGAAATGAAATAGCTTTGGCAGACTCGCTAGCTATTGCTCAATTCTTATGACTATTCCAGTAAGTTAGTTAGTAGATACCGGTAAAGCTTATTACTGGCTAATACGTTGTTAAAACGGCCAGTGGCAAACGCCATACATAGCCGCTATTTGTGGGGGAGGTAAACTTAGTAAGAAACGTCAGTTTAACTGTATCAATGTCATTCACAAATGGCCAATTAACTATTAAAACGGCCAGTGGCAAAAGAGGATTTGTTCAGGATCGTGACAAGAGGCTATACTGAGACCCTGCAAATGTGTAGGTCCAAATGTGTATTATAATAGAGGGTTTGATGTGGGGGACCACTAATACGTAAAATGTGATGTAATCATGACTGGATTAAAGCATCTACTATGTTATTGTATTAGTCTACTACATTCCTAGGATGGCCCAGTAGTTTTTTCCTTTTTAGCCAAACTCATTTAAACTTTCTTCAAAATGTTTAATGGGGGCTTAACTTTTGGGGGGAGTTCATAAATGTTAGTGTTTCTTGGGGTAATGTGACTAATATTAATTCCATTTAGAGTGTGTACCATCCTGCCGAAAAACCTGTCATTCTACAAATGTTTTGCACTAATTACATATAATATATTCCAACACATTTATCCACAGCAACTTTCAGTAACACGTGCATAACATCGTACAAAATGGTTACCCAGGTATGTCATATCTCACAAAGTATATTATGTCATGGATACTTGCAAGACATTTCTGTATGTGCATTATGAAGGATTCATGAAACATTTATAAGTGGAACATCAAGTGGCATTGTGATGAACTTAAAAGTACTCAAGAACTGTTTCAATTGGCCACAAGGAGGGGCACTGAATTATTAGTGGATGAGAAGACCTTCTGTGTGTTTGTGTGTATGTGTGTTTGTGTGTATGTGTGTCTGTGTGTATGTTAGGAAAATGAGTAAGAACAAACGGGAAGATACGCAGATGGAACAACTAGCTATGGATCCTTTCTTTAGGCTATCCCCCACACAGCACTGACAAGCTGAAGCCACTGTAATCAGCATCATAGCACATTGTAAGCCATAGGCTTATTCTGAAGACAAAGAGCCGAGAAAATAGATCTATAACTGCTGGGACAGGACACAGTCAGGTACCGTAGCGGACATAGCTGCAAACAAATGCATCAAAACCTCACTTAAATTGCAATATGAATTCTAGTCACGTCAATTATTTTCTCGGTATGAATAGCATACAATCACTTACTGGACTTCCTGCAATGATCCAGCCACGCAGTGAAAACGTTCCGGGACAGTCTTCCACTCCTTGGCCATCTTGACCATGCCACCAGCATCCAACACTCCGTATCCAAACAAGTGGTTAAACTCCAGGCCCACACCGTTCCTCCGCCACTGGTGCAGATCGTCATGCAGCTGGTTCCTCTTGGAGGTCAGCACGGACAGATGTTGCATGTCTCTCCACGTCAGGTCAGGACTTGGGAGATTTGAGAAGGAAAGAGAGGGAAACGAGGTAACAGTTAGATGTGTTAGATCAGGTGGACACAGCCCAGCTGACATTTCTAGGGTGTTTTTCTAATGGTCCACTCTTATCATACTGTCTAATACATCAGTATGATAAGTTCTGAGAACATGGCAGCCACATTCTAGAAAAGTTGAATTTGACAATAAGGGATTGTGGAAACCAATTCCTTCCACAACATTCCTTAAAAAGTTTATTTAAAGACTTAAATGACTTGAAAGGAATGCTCTTGAATGTTATTTCTTGTTTAGAGATGATAGCTTTAGCATTTTGGAAGACATTTTTTTACTTTTGTGTGAGCTTTTCATCACAGCAGTATTTTACACGTGGTTGACTCGCTTGAATGCTCTAACCGATATATCAATCTGGATAAGAGCATCTAAAAATTACTACAATTAAAAAACGTAATCATAAAATGGTGTGGAATATAGAAACATTGCACTTGATCTGTTCTAAATAATATTGCCAAGTAAGCTATAAATACTGTGTCTACATCCCTGAATAGGAAAGTAGAACATAGAGAATCAAGCAAATCATGTGTATCATCTCCCCTTGTAGGTCACCAATAATACAAACATTTAATAGATGAGTGTGAATGGATTCTGGTGCACTTCCTAAATCAACCTGATAATGCTTCAGATGTGTGAACATAAAAGGGTCTCTACATTGGTACAACCGGCAGCACATTTCATTTGTTCCATGGAACAACGGCTTTGTTCAGTCAGTGAATCCTGACACCACACAGTTCAAGTGTGTTTGTCCAGTTAAAAGGGACTCGGCACTTATCACACACCAGCTTCGTACCCCCAGCCAAAGCTATCATGAGCCGCCCCTGACACTAACATCATTACTGTGTGCTACGCAAACAGCTCCTGTTTAGACAGTCCTGGTCTGCGCCAGTGGCTAATGGCACAGAGAAGATAATCACCAGCCCTTAATATGACTAAATGACTGAGTTAAAAGGATTGAAAACAATCAGGGTGAGGAGTGTGTAAAATCAAGAAACCCTTGTACTTTCGACAGAATGTACAAGGTTTTTTAGACAGAATGTTTGAAATACTACTATTTTACTACTATAGTACTTTTCTAGAATTATACTGGACTATATTCCTGCATGTGCCAATTTACTTTAACTAGCACATTTCACATTTTCTAGTCCATGAGGACCAAATATAGCAAAGTTTTCATGTCTAAACTTTTTTTAATGTAAATGTTGCCACAGTCTTAGCACCCCCCAAAAAGGTGCATTATGCATCAATTAAAGGCTAAGGTGTTTCTCTGGTTCACTCGTCAGTATCGTGACATATAAATCCCAGCTGGCCAAGCTGGGAGAATCATCAAGCTTCTTACATCATCAGCTAGCAATGGGTCACTCATGTTCATGTATATGAGCTTCACTGTAAATAATAAAACATGAACATGTGCTTTGAGTCTTCAATACACGTAAAGCTTGTTTTTCAGCGGTATACTGAAATATAGTATTAAGAACCCATGTCGGTCCAAAGATCATTTTTATCCCTGGCCCTTGAGACTTTGTAATAACTAGGCAAGATAAGAGAGCCCCTCCTTTTTTCATAGTGTGGGTCTGCAGGCCTAATAGATAATTTGATAAATAAGTGGTTCTGAGAAGACATGAAATGGTAAGAAAAGAAGCAAAATGGAGGAAGATTATTAGATCCTCAAGCTACAAAGCTAAAAAATAAGAGTGTCTGCTAAATTACTAAAATAAAAGAGAGAAATTATTAGTTTCTAGTGCTTGTACATACTTGGCCTCCAACGCCAAGGCAAACACTCCGGCTGCTTCAGGAGCTGCTGCTGATGTTCCGGAGTGACGAAGTGTACAGTTTCCATACAGGTCAGTGGTGGCCTACAAAAATACAACCATGGAAACAGTAGTCATATCAATCAGCTAACAACATTCAACAAGAGGGGAACATATAAGAGGAGAATAGTACTTTGCAATTAAACTGAATAGTGGAGACTACAAGAATGCAAATTATTCCGCAAACGTGATTCATAATGTGAAGTTTAATTACAGATAACCATCGGTCATATCTAATTAGTCAGAGAGAAAGAAGCCCCAGAGGAAATTCCTGGCACACTCAACTGTCCTGGCCGTCTAGCGAAAGTCAAATACAGTTATCATATCAAAGCGACATCTGATAATAATCAATACACTGAAACCAACATTTATTTGTCAGAATATTCCCTTTACTAAGCACTGAGTAGCTTTAGTGAATGATGAAGTGGCAGGAGAAGACTGCAAAGAGTGATTGGATGTACCATTATTACGAACATCAACATGAGATGGTCCCTCTCTCTCTCTCTCTCTCTCTCTCTCTCTCTCTCTCTCTCTCTCTCTATACCGTTCTCTTAATTTCATTCAGAGCCCTATCTATGGTCTAGATGATTCATACATTGTCTTGTGATAACTCTGCCTGCTGACACAATTCCCTGGGTAAATACAGAAATAACAACAAAGCAGACAGTTATAGCTATAGTCTGTCTGTACTCAGTCATTGTCCCCGTCACTCACTCCAAACCACTATTAGAGCTCAGATGTCAGTCAGTGGAAAACACATCAACAGCGACCTCTCCTGGGAGGTGGCGATCAGGGTACTCTGAATTACCTACATCTGGGATTACTGATTGCTTTGTGTCTCCTTCTATTTAAGCATAGAAAGCACCTGCCAGCTGTCTCCAATGAGCAGCTACTGGGAGAGAACACCGCCCCTCTCAATTGATTCACTTCAGGCATCATTATGCATGTATATAGTTGTGAACGATAGTGTTAATGTGTGTTAATTCTCTCCCCCAATTAGAGTAGTCCAGGCAATATAGCCTTCAGGTAGCCGACTTTGTAAATTTAGTTTGCACCTGTTTGTACTATCATTTTGTTTTGGATGACAATAAAAAAAGGATATAAACAAAAAAAAAACGACAAATCAATAAAAATTTAACTTTATTCAGTCTCCAGTCTTCAACTGTCCTGCTTGTTTTCACCATGGGATATACAAACCCATCTCCCAAAAAGTTGGAACGCTGCATAAAATGCTAATAAAATCGAATGCAATGATGTGCAAATCATTTAATCCCAATATTTAATTGAAAATGGTACAAAGACACATATCAAATGTTGAACCAGAGAAATGTTATTGTTTTTGGAAAAATATATGTCCATTTTAATTGGATGCCAGCAACACTTTTCAACTATGTTGCATCTCCTCTTCTTTTAACAATACTCTATAAGCGTTTGAGAATTGAGGAGACCAATTGCTGTAGTTTGGAAAGTTCGGAAATGTTTTCCCATTCTTGCTTGATATAGGATTTCAGCTGCTTAACAGCTCAGAGTCTCTGTTGTCGTGTTTTTTGTTTCATAATGCGCCAAATGTTTCCAATGGTTGACAGGTCTGGACTGTAGGCAGGCCAGTTTAGCACCTGGAGTCTTTTATTATGAAGCCATGCTGTTGTAATATGTGCAGAATGTGGTTTGGCATTGTCTTGCTGAAATAAGCAAGGCCTTCCCTGAAAAAGACGTTGTCTGGATGGCAGCATATGTTGCTTCAAAACCTGTATTGTTCAGCATTAATTGTGCATTCACAGATGTGCAAGTCACCCATGCCATGTGCACTAATGCACCCCCATACCATCATGGATGTTGGCTTTTGAACGGCGCACTGATAACAAGCTGGATGGTCCCTTTCCTTTTTAGCCCGGAGGACGTGGTGTCCATAAATAATTTCAAATTTTGGTTTGTCACACCACAGGTCAGTTTTCCACTTCGCCTCAGTCCATCTTAGATGAGCTCGGGCCCAGAGAACGTCGTGGCGTTTCAGGATCTTGTTTATATCGGATTTCTTCTTTGCATGGTAGAGTTGGTTTTCTTTTAATGATATTAGAATATGAGATCCCCAAACTTTTTGCAAGTTTATGTTGAGAAACGTTATTCTTAAATTGTTGCACTATTTGCCCCCACACAGAGTGGTAAACCTCTCCCCATCTTTACTTCTTTTTATACCCAATCATGTTACTGACCTGTTGTCAATTAATCTAATTTGTTGTGAGATGTTCCACCAGGTTCTTTTTTTGTACTACACAACTTTATCCAGTCTTTTGTTGCCCCAGTCCCAGCTGTTTTTGAAACGTGTTGCTAGCATCAAATTCAATGTGGGCATATATTTTTCAAGGAACAATTAAATTTCTCAGTTTCAACATTTGATACGTTGTCATTGTACTATTTTCTATTGAATATAGAGTTCAAATGATTTTCACATCTGTTTTCTATTTTACGCAGCGTCCCAACTTTTTTGGAAAGGGGGTTGTACTGTAGTTCAATCACACCACATACAATCCACAGGAAAGAAAGATTGTCAAATGTAGCGTCAAGTCTATAGTAAATCTTGCTTCCTGTTATTTCGGATTGTATGTCGTGTTTTACAGAGATGCCAAATCCTCCCTGTCTTTGCTTTATTATTCACGAAGAGTAGACAATGAGTTGGTTAAATCGCGGACAGTAGATAGTGAGCTGTCTTTGCAGATATTTCAAGTGCTCCTGATGTTGTTAAACTGTGTTAGACATTGACAAACACATGATCATATCAGTCACCTCAGTCTCCTCCTGATATCCTCTCCCAGCACAATCATAGGCTTATAATTTATAACCTGGCTTGTATTACTGTTGATGGGCTGAGATACTCTACATCTGAATATGGAATACAATGAATGCAACGTTTTCATCCCTGGCAATTACTCAAACAAAAGAGGATAGAACAATCAATCCATCACAGAGAATGCCTGCATGCAAGGACAGGTATTCAGTCTTCAGTGAATAGTGAATATCTTGTAACGGCATAGAACAATGAAAAGTTGTCTGAAAAGTGCCATTACGCAACCTTGTCTTTGTGGGGTTCGATTCAAGGATGCAAATGGATTACTAATAGATCGGGAAGATGGCACGGATCAGAACACTCAGTTTGCAGAGTACTGAGGATAACAATGAGATGAACTTGGTCAACATGCACAGTCTCGCTGTCTCTCCTCTTCACTCACCACTCCTGCCTCAGGGTTCCTCTTGCGGCCGTTGCTGAAGGTGGACGCGAGGGTGGAAGAGCAGCTCTCGTCGTACAGGGCCGTGCGACCATCGTTGATGGCCGAGTTGATGGAGATGGTCCACATGCTGGAGGCGTAGCCGTCGCAGTTACAGTCGTCATAGCTACCACCGTCTCCAGAGGCCCACACATAGATACTGCCTTTTCCTCCTCTCCCCTACAAGACAACACATCAACCGGCTTCAGGATTGCGGCGTAGGGGTTGAACAGTGGAAGTGGTGGTGTTAGTGGCAACAGTTCATTGGCTGCGGTGCAGTGGTTGTAAGGCTAGTTACTGCATTTTACACTAGTCCAATTATCAGACAAGACTGCTATGTTTGATGAGTACAATCATGCCAATTTAACATTGCTTGACTATCAATAGAACTGCTACCATGACCACTACATTGCTACTTCTAATAAATAAATAGCCAAAAATGTGCTTTCTGCAGGCACTCATATTCCAAGGCTTTTATTACATAACCTGTAGCTATTGTCAATAACCACCTCACACTGTTGAGAATATTAACTAATGACAGATGAATATGTTCTTCGAATACATTGGGAAACATAACCGTACGATTGCAGACTAGAGAAACACTTCAGTTTGTAACTTAAGGCTGTTTTTTTCTTCCCACTCTGCTACGTGACTTCTTAGTTTCATGATAACTCTCATCATCCGTTGCTGCCAATCAGTTATATGAAGAATGAAAGCGAGAGGCAGTGGGGGTTTGGAGAGTCATGCAAAGGAAAGATATTTGAGAGATAAATAACTGTGGGAGAGTGAATGAAGGCTGGGTCTGTTTAACGTTTCTATATTGTTGTGAGTACTAATCCTGCTACTACTTAGAATATACTGTTTAATACAAACAAAATAATAAGGACCAAATATTTGCATCCTACTAGGAATGTATAATCTAATGCACAATTGTGTTGTTTCCCAGCCCTCTATATGTTTGAAATGGTACAGCACATCCCCTAGGCTGATTATCAGCTCTTGTCAGACAGGATGTCTCCAAAGACAGTTGTATTCTAGGTCAGTGGTGTGCAATGACTTGCTGATTAAATTCCAACATTTAAATGTTTACATTTCTATGTTTTGAAATGTCACATACCATCATTTTCTTTCCCTTACAGATGTGCAATTTAGAACGCAAGAAGCATACAGGTATTACTACTAGGCCAGGGTCTTCTATCAATAATATGTTTTACGGCAACATATGTACGGTATGTAAAAAACAAATAATGTGTATTTTACTGCTAGTGTCACAAACCAACCATAACCAAGCTTATGTTTTGTCAACACATTATCCTTGTTTACTTATTAGCTCCAGTTGTTGAGTTAATACTGTGCACAAATGTGGGAGGGAGGCAGTCTTAGTTATACAAATCTGAGCTGTCTGCTATTAGCCATAAATGCTGGATGCTATTTCCCTTTCTGCTCTCCTCTTCATGTCTGCATGGCCACTGAGCTGATAGGAGTAGATACGGAGAGGCAATCTGCTGGAAAAGCCACTGAGCTTCACCCTCAGCATCAGAGCCAGGGTCAGTTTCAATTCCTGTCATTGCAAGATATGGACTTTTTCCTCGGATGTAAAATGTTTGAATCTAATTGAACTCTGCTGAACCCAGTCCCAATTTAACCAGAATTAGCCTACCGGTTAATTATAGTTAAGGGTTGAGAAAGGGGAAATTGGTTTAAAGTCCAGCTAAATGAAACTCAGTGTTCCAAGAGGGCATTCTCTAAATTCAATCATATGGTATTATTAATGCATTATATTGTTCCAATCCATCTTCGCTCTCTCTCTCTTTATTTCTCTATATATCTATCTCTCTCTCTCTCAATGCGACTCTCGGCCATAACAGGCACATAAGATTCAGAAACACCATGTGAATTGGAAAAGAGCCAACAACATATCCAGACCACAAAACTGTCTTGGGATGACAAATAGGGTGCGAGGAAACACTTAACATCTGACTCCAGTCGAAGATTTAGCACATCGACACCAGAAGCAGATGGTGTCTGCATTTTAAAACCTTATTTCGCCATGGAGGATCTAGGTAAACCAGAGTTACGTACGTGTCTCTTGCCACATCTATTCACGCTTCTCCATCTAAATTGCAAAGTGGCATTTGAAATATGTGCACGGCTTCTCTGTCCAGCGATCACCCGGTGAAGCGCTCATATTTGTAGCGCTGCTCCCAGAAAATTCGGTGTGATTTATTTCTATTATCCACGGCAATTCGCAAAAATGGTACCACCTCGCTTAAGACGCAAACTAATAGACTTGTTTAGAGCGGAGAGATTGTACCGGAGTGTTCCTCCGCTATAGGAGAGAATTAAAAACACATGCATGGCTGTTTAATGGAAAAAAAGCCTAATTGAATGATTCTCATCTCGGTTTGTGGAAAAGAAAGTACTTCTTTTGTTGTTGTACAACCTGCGCCGTGCCTAGCCTAAGGTAATGGTGTGTATATAAGTGATCATTAGCCTGACAGTCTGAGTGGAATACTGAGCGGCTGCGTTTCTTAGCCAGGCTTTGGATCACGTTTTGCACCTACTCAGCAAGGCCAAAGGAGATTGGGTCAGAGCGGACCAGACCACCCCTTGCATGTGGTATTTCGATTACTCAAGCAGCTAATTGCCAGCGGCGGTACGCTAAGTGTGTGTGTGTGCGTGAATGTGTGCGATATCGTGTAACAGCAAGGCCATTCTTTTTCCTCCTCTGTGAGTTAAGCCTCTTGCTGTGTGCTTCTTAAAAAAATTACCCAGTCACTCTACAATGTAACCCTGCTATCATATCAAGATATGCCACAGTTGTATGTGTGTGTGTGTCTGTGTTTACCTTGTTGACTCCATCAGCCATGGCCTGCAGAGTGAGCTCTCGGGGGCCATCTACCGTCTTGCCGTCATCGGTGGGTCCCCAGCTGGCACTGTAGATGTCAATGATCTGGGGCATGTGGCTGATGGAGGACGCCTCGATGATGTCTGTCATGAAGGGCTGGTCCAGCATGCGGATCCCTTGGGGAGGAGGAGAGGAGGAATGGGCATGTGGAAGACACACACTGTCCACCATACGGACCAGTCCGGGTCACTGTTGACACGCCATTGAAATTCTAGGCATTTCCGTATGCCGTTAACTGGGACTCGTTCACCGTTTTCTAGCATGATGTCCGATGGTATCTCACCCCGAAAGTAAGTCGTGGGCTGGTAAAAATATGAATCCACTGTTCAGTTTTCTTTGAAAAAGCTGTTTCAACTGGTTAGCTTGAAATTCATGGGTGTTATTGGGCTATGTGAAATTAGTTACCTGAAATCACGTGAAGTTAACACATTTGGTTTGATGTTGTTCAGGAAGATGCATGTTCGCATGCCCCTGTCACCACCATAGGTGTATAACTTGTGGTGACTATAGTAAGCTGACATTTGTCAAACTGTTTAAATATAACCAAATCATGGATTTAAATATATTCCGGGCCCAAATGCTCTTTTCAGGGTGACGAACCACCTAACATGATACTGTAAAATGGTGAACTACTCCTTTAAGTACTTGATAGCAAAATCAACTGTGTACCCACCAGTTCATTTGAGTATCATTACATGGTGAGTTTTTTAGCCCTTGTGGGCTTGTGTAGCGTTGCCATGACAACATATGTTACTGATGCCAAGCACAAGGAGAGAGGGCTGATGGGTAATTTATCCACATCAAAATAAGCTGAGGTAATAGGTGTTGGTGCTAATCTTTACTCTGTATATTGTACAGGCACTGTTTTCTTTGTTACAAAAGAAGCATCCTTCCTCTGCAAATACTTTAGATAGATGCCCATCTGAAACTGTACTGTATATCAGCAACCTGTGATGAATTTATTAGTAGAAGTGTACTGTATATACTGAATATGTCTATCATTAAAGCCTTTTTACTTGTGTTTTTTCTTTCAACCTTGATGGACATCAATTGGTTCAGGATTCTATTAATATCATACATAATGAAGCAGTGTCTGCACTGGAAATTGTAATTTCATGCGAAGCAAAGTGTTAAGAGCTTGTAGATAAACTAGACAACATATTGAACTGATGCCAGTGTTTTGGATGAATGTGGACAAATCACATTTTCTTGGCTTCTACAGTACATTGCTGCTCCAAGAGCCAAATCAAAGTTGGAAATCAATAAACTGGGGAACTATTAGTTATGTGGAATTGTTTCAATTAATGTTGTCATTTTACTTCTCACATTTACATACATTTAATGGAATCAAAAGTATATTTTGGTAACACTTTATTTAAAGCCCATATGGGTAACACATTATGCAGCTTTATACATGTACTGTACTCATAATGCAATATAATAAAGTAATAATGCAGTATAAGCATAGTTATAGTCACTCGTAAAGACTCATGAAGACTTGTGATGTTGTATACAAATATTCATAATGTCCTATAATGTACAGAACCATAGTGCTTCACAATTACTGGGAAATCTTTCCTCAAGGATCATATAGCATTATAATTATTAACACTGATTCATCTAAAAGATGGGGTCAATGAGCAGCAAATCACTATTAGTGCATAAGTCATAATCTTTTCAGGGTGTGTTATAGCATACTTATAAACCACTGTTAAGTCATCTTTGATTGCTTTAGACATTTCATCACTTTACCTAAAGCAATCAAAGATGACTTTATAGTGGCTTATAAGTATGCTATAACACACCCTGAAAAAGATTATGATGCATTAATAGACTATGATGCACTGCTTACTGACCACATCGTTTAGATGAATCACAGTGCTGATAATTATAATGCTGTATGATCCTTGACGAAAGATTTCCCAGTAATTATGAAGCACCATGCTTCTGTACATTATAGGTCATTATAATTAAACATGTAATGCATTATGAGTATTTATATACAACAACACAAGTTTTCATGAGCCTTTATGAGTGTCTATGTGTTACCACATTATACAGCATTATACATGTACTCATAATGCAATAGAATATAGTAATAATACAGTATAAGCATAGTTATAGACATTCTTAAAGGCTCGTGAAGACTTGTGATGTTGTATACAAATACTCATAATGCATTATATGTGTTACGCATATGGGCTTTAAATAAAGTGTTACCAAAATATGCTTGTGATTCTATTAAATGAATGTAAACGTGAGAAGTAAAATGACAACATTAATCGAAACAATTCCACACATTTAATATTTCCACAGCTTACATTTATAACGGTGTATAATGCATTATACATACAGCCTTTAAATGAAGTGTTACCTGTATTTTTGCTGTGTGTTCACAATCTGATCAACTTTTGGGGAATGTCAGGCAGAGCATAGCACAGTACTTTGTGCTGAATGTCTGCTGCATAGAATAACAAAAGACAGTGTATGTTCTGGAAAGACACTAACCAGTATTGAACCGGAGGGATTAATAGACTTAAAAAGTTTAGATAATTGTATGTCAAGAAGGACATTCATTTAATTATTGATGAATACCACTAACATTAATATTTAAATGATAACTGCCAGTTCTCCACACGTTTGAATATTAATGTGATCACTTGTAGGACTTCTGTTGCTTCTACCTTTTCTTTGCTAACATAGTGCGGACATACCTGCCACCTTAGAGTTGTAGGCCACTCCCACTCCGCAGATGTTGTTGTTGGCGGCTGCAGACACCTCACCAGCACACCTTGTTCCGTGACTACACATAGAAACACACCGGTAGACAGCACACGGGATGAGTTTGGAAAATATTTTGGGAATCGATTGGTATCTTGTCAATGTTTTGTCACAGCTATTGCAGACTTTGTGACTTCTGTGTAAATCTATTGTGTCTGACCAGAATAGGATTCCCGGTTTCAAAACGTGCATGGCATTTTGGGGCAGAAATCAATAAGAATTAGCATAAAGAATCCTTCATTGTGTCACATTAGCTACGGGCAGTATACTCACATAGCAAACACACAATTGCTCATAATAATGTGCAGACAAATATCCAGCTCCATAGGAATCGCTGCAGTGTTACAATAACTACTATACACAGGGAAACGCTTTTGCTTTCATTTGATAATGTCATGATATGTTAAGCCTTTCTGTAATTCCTTAGCGCTTGTAATGTGTAATTCGTGCAATCTTCCCCTGAAAGAATGATTCTTCATCAGGAGGCAGGTAAAGGTGTTTGACAAGCGGGAGCCTGTGCTGGAAACCAAGTAAATATGAAGGCCCAACATCTCTTATGACCCAAGTCAAAGTATCAGAGAGTAGAGCAAATTATGAAAAATATATTAATAATGAGTAAATAAAGATGAATGAAGTTTCGGTTTTTAGAGTCATTTGGTATTCTTGAAGGAATAAGTCATTTTGACTACACATACTATAAATATATTCTCCCTCTCTCTTCCTCAGTCTAGACATCTCTCTATTCTCTCTTGATTCCCTGCTCTCTTTGTCCCTCACTCTATTCTGCTCCCTCTCTTCTCTCTCTCTCTCTCTCTCTCTCTCTTCACTACTCTCATCTGTCAGTCTATTTCAACATCTAGAATATCCTCTGGACGCTCTCTCACATCTTATCATCCACAACTTGCCACACACGCACACAAAAATGCACACACACACAGACCGGGAGAGTAGCAACCTTGAAACACTTAACACTCATAATGCACAAACCCCTCTATCCCCCTCCCCCCCACCGTGTGGCTAGGCTATTGCTACACAGACTAAATTTGGAACCGCTAATTCAATACTGTAGAGGTATGTGATCTAGGTGGGGTCATGCAGTCCATTTGCGTTGCCCTCAGACCTTGTTACCCACTTTGGGAGACTGGATTTTCCACTAATTAACAATCATACACATCACCATGGGCGTGTGGCTGAATAATTGCCAGTCGCATGCACTGGTTGTGTGCTTTATTCTTCAGCTGCCTGCATGGTCGTTAGAAAGCTAGGATAGTTATTTGGCATTCTGTTGTCAGGTCCCAGTTTTCGGTGTCAATTTCCAGAAGGGGCTCGATGATGCACATTCTGTTTGTTTTAACAAAGTTCTGAGCAATTTAAAATGTAACGGGCCACGTGAGATTCAAGTGTAAATCAGCGGTCTCACGATTGAGACGACCTGAACTGTGTGTTTGTACTGCCTGACTACTTTCTTTCACTTTCAATGTCTTGGCATTCTTGCTCCTCTTTCTGTCTCCATTTCCATCTTTCTCTCTTGTTTTGCGGTCTGATTTTCCTTTTGTGTCCTTCTTTTCTTTCATCCTCCATCCCATCGTTGAATGATAGCTCATTGAGTGTGATTATTTGTATTAAATTAAATATTAAATGTGGATTATATGAATTAGCATTACAATATAAAATAGCATTGAATCAAGCAGTAAATCAAATTAAGTACAATTGGATACAATTTATGGCTTCTTTATTAAATTGGTTATCGACTTTTGATCAAAGTCTGGCAACATAATATTTGTGACTTATGTTTGTCTCTAGGTTATATTGCTTGCTCCTTGTGGTTTCAGGCTGTGTGTTTTGTAAAAGGCCGGGTGTTTTGTAAAAGCACTTTGTGACAACTCCTGATGTAAAAAGTGTTTTAGAAATAAATTTGGTCATACTGGACCTATTTTAAAGGTGTAAACCACCCGAAACGAGTTGTGAAAAGTAATGGTGTGTTTTCTCCAGCAGAAGAACTATATACCGGTAGCTATGAAGCGATACTACACAATTGCACTTAAGTTCTTTGGGTGTCTCTAGGTTGTACTGAACCTATCTACAATTTTTAAGATGTGGTCTGTCCCTTTGAAAAGGTATGACATGGGTATCTGCCTATGGAAAATATGGTTGGCACAGGGTGGTCTCTGAAACAGTTCAAAACAGTGTAACAGAATTAGTTTTATGAGTCTGGGGAGGATCTTTTGCGGTAAGGCCCGCACGAATGTATGATATATTGACATATATTTCGAAAACATATTTTTAATATGTGCCTATATTTTTTTTAACCATATACTAATATATGTATTATATGTATTACTAATGTATGGCCATATATGTCATACATATATTTACATATTCGATTTTGTCCGTTTTCAAATATGTTTTAATATGTCTTAAATACATGTAAATATATTTACATAAATGACAAAATTATAGTTGGTAACATGCATTTAGCATTTACATCTAACTGATATATTTCCATAATTGTATATTTCCTGTCATGTGTTTAGTATGTTATGTAGTCGCTTCTCTGAAGTACTTTTACAGAGGAATAGCACTCATGATACTGTGTTAATATGTATGCATATTGTTTTCATAATGAGTCTCGTTTTCTCTGAAAAGTAATGTCTTGAAGGTTACTTCCATGAAGCGTTAATGAGAAATGCTTAATGAACTGCATATTCATGAATTTCATTATTTTAACACATAAAATTCAACGTTAAAATATATGACATGCATGGTATTATGATATTGTGAGAAGCTATATATTTCATAAACATATTCAGGGCACATATGTGAATATATGTTGATAAATCCTGTACATATACTGTACGTACATATATGTTTGGCATGAGTTTTCCGTGTGGGGGAAGTGGGGAGTGCCAGAGAGAGAAAAGCTACTGTGTAGAACTAAACCTGTACCCCTGGAGGATAACAATGTGATGACAAGTGAACCATTCCGAGCAGAATCAGAATTGACTTTGCTGTGTACACTTAATTTACCAATAATTCTACTTGGCATAAAAGTGCTGCTAGTGGTAAACATAGACAGACAGAATATAAAACATCAACTTTAGTTGCTGTATAAAATACACAAGCGGTGAGGAAATGTGATGAAGGGATATGAAAAAAGTATGGCTTGTACATTAATTTACAGTAATTTAAAGTTGATATGCAGATGTACAGCATAGTTCCTTCTAGCAGTATTTGCATCTTTTAAATGTATGGCGATGGTTATAGTTTTGAAAGCAGTACAGTACAGTTACTTAATAATTAGAAGTTAGGAGGTGTCTTCATGTGGCTAGCTTGTCCTGTTAGCCTTTGTGGGGCAGATAATGGAGAGACAGAAACTGCAGCCATTTCAGTTCTTCAGTATTCTTAAGAGCAAGTTTCAGTTCATAAAAATAAATCAATATATATCATGCTGAACAAGCATGTAAGCAAAATATCTAGCCCTGCTGCCAAAGGCAACAGAAAATGCATTATTTGACAGGGCAAAATATTTTGCCTTGGTTTTCAAACTATAGCCAAGCTTTGTGGAAAGAGAAGTGCAAATAGTGCCAAGTGTAAATATTTTGTACAGGCCCTTTGTAGAGGCAATATGAAATGTGTCTGAAAAGTAATGCCACCAGACGACCTGGTTAGACAGATTTCCATCCCTGGTCATTGGTCAAAAACAGCCTTATCAAGCTCTTACCAAATTCATCAATTTAAAAGAAGATTAGGAAATTCCTAGAATTTCTGATTGATATTTTCATAGGATGGTTGAGGTGCTGGCATTGAAAAGGACATACTAGGGTGGTGTGTGTTCCTGGCTGGGCTTCCCACAGGGCAGCTGCAGTGAGCCCTTTCTGCCCTCCCAGCATGCTTTGCCACAGACAGTCTGCTATTTATAAACAACCAGCTAATTAGCCACCAAACCCTGAGCTTACACAGCAGTATCAACGCTACACAACACACATACGCACACCTATGTGAGAAGAGCAGTGAGGGTGGATGGAGTTTTCTCTGTTTAATGGTCTATACTTCAGGTGCCATTGGCAGCAGTGGGTCATGTTATGTGAAGAAGCGATGGAAGAGATATACAGCGCAATTGGACACAAGATCACCACTATAAGCACTGCAGTCAGGGCAGAGTGGACTGTCACCTATCTGACCTCTGTATCTCGGCTGATCTCTCAAAGCATTGTGTAGGCAAAGGTACATCACCAGAAAGAGAGGAAAATATGCATGATGGCAAACTCATCCACATAAAGATAATTTAATACAAGCTCTATCTAAAAGCTTTTCATATAAGGAGTATTTGTCAGCCAATGTTAAAGGCACTGTGTGGATTTCTTTCTAAGCAATGACTGACCGTAACGAGACCAAACGAGACCGTAATATTATTAGCTAGTCTACGTGGAAAATGGGCACGTTTAGGTTGGATGGAGGTAGTAGTGGTTGTCTAAAACCAGTCTGAGAAGGCTACAAGTGAATGCAAACTGATAGACATACTGGCGAGAATGTTTCAATTGGGAATATACAGTGAGGGAAAAAAATTATTTGATCCCCTGCTGATTTTGTACGTTTGCCCACTGACAAAGAAATGATCAGTCTGTAATTTTAATGGTAGGTTTATTTGAACAGTGAGAGGCAGAATAACAACAAAAAAATCCAGAAAAACGCATGTCAAAAATGTTATAAATTGATTTGCATTTTAATGAGTGAAATAAGTATTTGATCCCCTCTCAATCAGAAAGATTTCTGGCTCCCAGTTGTCGTTTATACAGGTAACGAGCTGAGATTAGGAGCACACTCTTAAAGGGAGTGCTCCTAATCTCAGCTTGTTACCTGTATGAAAGACACCTGTCCACAGAAGCAATCAATCAATCAGATTCCAAACTCTCAACCATGGCCAAGACCAAAGAGCTGTCCAAGGATGTGAGGGACAAGATTGTAGACCTACACAAGGCTGGAATGGGCTACAAGACCATTGCCAAGCAGCTTGGTGAGAAGGTGACAACAGTTGTAGCGATTATTCGCAAATGGAAGAAACACAAAAGAACTGTCAATCTCCCTCGGTTTGGGGCTCCATGCAAGATCTCACCTCGTGGAGCTGCAATGACCATGAGAACGAGGAATCAGCCCAGAACTACACGGGAGGATCTTCTCAATGATCTCAAGGCAGCTGGGACCATAGTCACCAAGAAAACAATTGGTAACACACTACGCTCTGAAGGACTGAAATCCTGCAGCGCCCGTAAGGTCCCCCTGCTCAAGAAAGCACATGTACAGGCCCGTCTGACGTTTGCCAATGAACATCTGAATGATTCAGAGGAGAACTGGGCGAAAGTGTTGTGGTCAGATGAGACCAAAATCGAGCTCTTTGGCATCAACTCAACTTGCCGTGTTTGGAGGAGCAGGAATGCTGTCTATGGCCCCAAGAACACCATCCCCACCATCAAATATGGAGGTGGAAACATTATGCTTTGGGGGAGTTTTTCTGCTAAGGGGACAGGACAACTTCACCACATCAAAGGGACGATGGACGGGGCCATGTACCGTTAAATCTTGGGTGAGAACCTCCTTCCCTCAGCCAGGGCATTGAAAATGGGTCGTGGATGGGTATTCCCAAAACACACGGCCAAGGCAACAAAGGAGTGGCTCAAGAAGAAGCACATTAAGGTCCTGGAGGGGCCTAGCCAGTCTCCAGACCTTAATCCAATAGAAAATCTGTGGAGGGAGCTGAAGGTTCGAGTTGCCAAACGTCAGCCTCGAAACCTTAATGACTTGGAGAAGATCTGCAAAGAGGAGTGGGACAAAATCCCTCCTGAGATGTGTGCAAACCTGGTGGCCAACTACAAGAAACGTCTGACCTCTGTGATTGCCAACAAGGGTTTTGCCACCAAGTACTAAGTCATGT